>CAUYQV010056558.1:0-29265 GCA_963574575.1 Galagoides demidoff | reverse complement strand
ATATGGTCTTTGTTTTTTATTTTTTTATGTGATGAATTATATTTACAGATTTACATATGTTGAACCAGCCTTGAGACCCTGGGATAAAACCCACTTGGTCATGGTATATAATTTGTTTGATGTGTTGCTGGATTCTGTTTGCTAGGATCTTGTTGAATATTTTCACATCAGTATTTATTAGTGATATTGGTCTATAATTTTCTTTTCTTGTTGTGTCTTTTCCTGGTTTGGGTATCAAGGTGATGTTTGCTTCATAGAATGTGTTGGGTAGTATTCCTTTTTTTTTTTTTAATTTTGGAAAAGGTTAAGTAATATAAGTACTAGTTCCTCTTTAAAGATTTGGCAGAATTCTAATGTGAAGCCATCTGGTTCTGGTTTTTCTTTTTTGGGAGATTTTATATAGTTGATGCTATTTCAGATCTTGATATAGGCCTGTTCGACATTTCCAGTTCATTCTGGCTAAGAAGGTGGCGTGCTTCCAGGTATTGGTCTATTTACTTCAGATTTTCATATTTCTGAGACTAGAATTTCTTGTAATATTTATTAAGGATTTTTTGAATTTCTATGGAGTCTGTTGTTATTTGGTTTCTGCCATTTCTGATTGATGAAATTAGAGATGTTACTCTTTTTTTCCTGGTTAGGTTAGCCAAAGGTTTATATGTTTTATTAACCTTTTCAAAAAACCAACTTTTTGATTTATTGATCTGTTGTGTAATCCTTTTGTTTTCAATTTCATTTAATTCTGCTCTAATTTTGGTTATTTCTTTTCTTCTGCTTGGTGTGGGATTGGATTATTCTTCCTTTTCCAGTTGCTTGAGATGTCCTATTAAGTTGTTAACTTTCTCTCTTTCCATTCTCTTGAGGAAGGCCTGCAGTGCTATAAATTTCCCTCTTTGGACTGCCTTTGTGGTTCTGGTTATTCATGTCTTCATTATCATTTTGTTCCAATATTTGGTAATTTCCTTCTTAATTCCATCTATGACCCAGTTATTTTTCAGCATAAAGTTATTTAGTTTCCATGTTTTCATATGAGTATGCAAATTCCTGTTGTTATTAAGTTCAACTTTTATTCCCTGATTGTCTGAGAAGATGCAAGGAATAATTTCTATTCTTTTAAATTTGCTGAGGTTAGACTTGTGACCTAACATGTAATCAACTTCGGAGGATTTTCTGTAAGCTGATGAGAAGAATGTGAATTCAATTTTGTTAGAATGAAATGTTCTTTAGATGTCGTTAAATCGTATTGTTGAATGATTAAGTTTATGTCTAAAATTTCTTTGCTGAGTTTCTTATGGAGGATCTATCCAGCACTACCAAAGGAGTGTTAAAATCTCTAACCATTATGCTGCTGGATGAAATCAAGTTGTTCATATCTGTTAGAGTCTCTCTTATAAATTGAGGCCCATTCTGGTTGGGTGCATAAATGTTAATAATTGAAATCTCATCATGTTGAGTGTTACTCTTAGCAAATATGAAGTAACCTTCATTTTCCTTCCTTACTTTTGTTGGTTTAAAGCCTATTGTATCTGCAAATAAAATTGCAACACCTGTTTGTTTCTGATTTCCATTTGCCTGAAGTACAGAAGACCATCTCTTTGCCCTGAGACTATATTTATTTTTAAGGTAAGATGAGATTCTTCTATGCAGCAGATATCTGGCCTGAGTTTTTGTATCCAGTCAGCCAACCTGTGCCTCTTTAGAGGACAATTTAAACCATTCACATTAATTGAGAATATTGATAACCCTAGTAGAATTTTGGGTATTGAATTTTTCAAAAGTCCTGTGGACATTTTTAATACTTTTGCTACCTTAGAATTTAGAATTTGATCTAAAGTTTCTAAGTGAATTTACTTTTACTTTGGTAGAGGATTGCGCTGGTCATTATGGAGGATAGGTCTGAGAATATCCTAGAAAGCTGGTTTAGTTACGGCAATTTCCTCAACAAGTGAATATAATTAAAGTATTTAATTTCTCCATCATAAATGAAACTCAGTTTAGATGGATACAGAATCCTAGATTGAAAGTTGTTTTGTTTTAGGAGATTAAAAATCAATGACCACCTTCTTCTAGCTTAAAAGTTTTCAGCAGAGAAATCTGCAGTCATTCTAATATTCTTCCCCTTTAGGTTATGTTTTTCTTACATCTAGCTGCTTGCAGATTTTTCTCCTTCATATTATCTTTGGCAAAGTTAATTATAATGTGTCTGGGTGATACCTTATTCAGGTTGAGTCATGCTGGGGTTCTGAAACTGTCTGCTATCTGAATTTCAGAATCTCTTGGCATGTATGGAAAGTTCTCCTTGATTATCTCATGAAGTAGAGCATCTAGGCCTTTCAAAACAACCTCATCACCTTCAGAATTCCTATAATTTGAATATTAGTTTTCTTTGAGTTATCTTTGAGCTCTTTCAGAGCTCTCTGAAAGAATGATCTGTTTTTGCTCTCCATTTCTCTTCCTCTTTGTGCTTTTGGGAGCATTCAAAAACTTTGTCTTTACTGTTAGAAATCTTTTCTTCTGCCTGCTCCATTCTGTTACTGAAGGATTCTACTGTATTTCTCAGATCTTTCAGGGCTGGAAGTTCTTATTGCAATGCCTCAAAATCTTTGGTAATTTTGTCTTTGAATTTCTTGAATTCTTGAGACAACTTTTGAAATGCTCCTTGAATTTCTAATTCCAACTTTGCCTCCATTCTATTAATCTTATCTGCAATCCAAATTCTAAATTCGTTTTCTGACATCTCAGCCATTTGTTTATGAATGGGGTCTTCTGGTGTGTCTGTCATGTTGTTCCTTGGGGGAGTTGATCTACTTTGATCATTTATGTTACCAGAGTTTTTCTGCTGGTTCTGCCCCGTGATTATTTTTCACCATTTGGCTAGATGAGGAGATAAGGTGAAGTTGTGTCGGGGACTCTTGGAGTAGGGATTAACCATTCCTTTGCCCAAGAGCTAGGACTGATGTCTTTACCTTTTCCCCTAGAACTTTACAAAGGACCCATAGAGTGCTATGGCCTGAGGCACTGGGGACCTCCTTGGTGTGGTGGGGCTAAGTGGCTCTGTCTTCTTTTGAGCTGGTCTCTGTCCAATCCTAGTGAATCAGTAACTCTGGCTTGAATCTCAGCTGTGGAGAAATACCAGCAATTAAGTCACTCTGCCCTCCATGGGAAACAACTAGAAAAGGAAAATCAAACCTTCCCCCTACCACACACCCAGGTTACCACTTTGGATAGTCCTCAGGTGATTGTCCCAGGTCAAGAGTTCCAAATCAATTGTCCTAGTCAGCACCCAGTCTCAAGTGGGAGGGTTCAAAAGGTCTTCAGAAACTAGATAGCAAGGGTCTTCTGGCAGCTGGAGTATGACTCGCTCCAGTGCTCCATGGAGTCAGAAGGACCCACCCAACAAATGAATTAGTTCAGGAAGATTGATCCCAGTCACTGGTATCCTCCCAGGACTGTGATCCAGTTCCCTCCAATGAGAAGATGCTCTAGGGGTTTGTGCATGCCTGAATCACAGGGAGATCTATGTCTCCTCAGCCAGGCTGCCACACTCTGCCATGAACTGGCAGGGAGAGCTGAAGCCTGACAACCTTGGGTGCTTAATGGAAGCTGGGGTGATTAACTCAGTTCCAGGCCCACCCCATATTGATATTGCTGCCACTTATATTCTCACAGAATTTGCGTTTCTGTCCTGGCTATATTCCCCTGTGGGCCAGGTGCTGTGACTCAGCCCTGCCCTGTGCCATTGCCAACGTGCCAGTTCTGACAGAGCTGGTGTCTGTCTCTGCTGCACTGTGTGTTGGGGTGGGTGCCATTAGAGCTCACAGCTCTCAGTTCCTGCCTGGGCATACTCCCTGGGCTGGTGCTGTTGTCCCACCTGCTTTTGTCTCAGCTATGATCCTCTGGGGTCTGGGAGAATCTTGGGATCACTAAAGCAACACTTCTGACTCAGCCCTGCCCTGGAGTATGCTGTCTCTGCATGTGCATATTCTAGTCTCCATCCTTGTCTCACCCAGCCTAGTCAGATACCACCTCAAGCATACCCTTTACTCACAGGGACTGAGTTTCCATCCCAGATCTGTTCTGCCAGTGGCTGCCACTGGAGTAGAGGCCTGTCTTTCTCTGGTCACCAAGAGAGGCAGGAAGTATCTCTCCAAAATATCTCTAGGGGTGTGAGCCCTATTGTTCCCACCACTGCTGCTCTATGCTGCAGGGCACTGCCTCTCCCTCTCCCATATTGGTCCCTCAGTCCACAGTCCTCTCTTTATATGCATGCCACAGAATCAACACAGACCTGCAACAGCCCATGCCTTGTCCACACCTCTTGAGAAAATGCCTAAGAATCTGGACTCCATGGGGAACAGGCTTCCAGAACATGGGGTGAGAGTGGAGGGGAGTACTGGGAGTTCTGAATTGCAGGTAGAGAATATATCCAGTTTTATACCTGGTGGGAGAGTGCTATGGCACATTAGTGGGTCCTCTCTAGGGAAGGAGTTTCGTTATTTAGAGGGTCTCTCCCATGGGATAAATAGGAGGAGTTCTGAACTGTTTGCTTGTTTGTAGAAAGTATACTACAAGCTGTTCTCATGGGGGAGGGGACTCCCATTTGCTTGGTGATGGATTTTGTACCTATTGTTTGTTTTCTTAGGGTTGCAGCTCATCTCAGCAGGGTTGATGTTCTTCAACCTTCTCTCTTGGCTCAGCTCCAAACCATCAGCTTACTTGCTAAACTTCTGTCCTTTAACTCTCCTTTGTGGAAAGCTGGCTCCCAATCAGCCATCTTACCTCCACCCCCCAGCTTCTTGAATTTTTATATTCACATCTTTCATCAAATTTGAGAAGTTTTTGGCCATTATTTCTTCAAATAATCCCTCTTGCCCTTCCTCACTCTTCTTGTGAGACTTCCATGACATATGTTGGTCTGTTTGATGATGTGTAATGTTACCTTCAGGCTCTGTTCATTAAACTTTTTTCTTTCTGTTCCTCAGAATTGATCATTTCAATTGCCCTATTTTCAAGTTTAATGATTCTTTCATCTATTTAAATATGTCTTTGAGTCCCTCTAGTGATTTTTTTTTATTATGGTTATTGTAATTTTCAGCTGTAGAATTTTTTTGGTTTCTTCTAGGTTTTTAAATCTCTTTATTGATGTATCCATTTTGGTCATACATCATTTTCCTGGATCTTATCTTTTTTTTCATTTTTGAGTTTTTTCAGATAGTTGTGTTAAAGTCTTTGTATGATAAGTCTGCTATCTCCTCTTTCTCAGTGACAGTTTCTATACTGGGTTTTTCTCTCTCTACCATTTCATTTCTTTGTATAACTTGTGATGTTTTTGTTATTGTTGAAAACTGAACATTTGAATCTATAATGTAGGTAACTCTGATAATCAAACTTTCTTTTTTCCTTAAGGTTTTCTGGTTTAGGGGTTGGTTTTGTTGGTTATGATATGGTTTTGATTTTTTTTTTTTAGTCTATCTCTGTACCATTGATTTTTAACTGGTATTTCAGGGATCTCTAGTGTGTTTTTAATTTTTAAAGATTATTAATTAAATTACTTTCAAAATAAGTTCAAAGCATGTAAGTATATTCTTTTTTTTTTTAAAAAAAATTTTAACCAAAAAATTGAAGTGTGCCACCGAAGTTTAACTATAGATTCAAGTGTGTCGTGAAGTTAAAAAGGTTGAAAAATTCTGCACTATACCAATGATCAACCTGAGGCATAAACTTAAGATGTTGTTAGGTCTTTTCTATGCCTATACTTTTCCCTGGGTGTGCATGATGACTTTCTAATTTCTCCTGTATATGTGGTTGCTTTTGAATGTATTAGTCTCATATGTCTAGATCCAAAAAGGGAAAAAAGAGAAAAATTAAGATAAGGATAGGCACTAACTTGTTAAGTCCTCAGGAAGTTGCTTTTGTCTAAGGAAGAGCAGCTTGTAACAATGGCAATGAGGTGCAATGATGGCTGCTCACTTCCATTTTTACACCTCCCTGATCAGTAGCAGCAATCAAGTCAGAACATAAACCACCGGTACTGGCAGGACAGGGTCCTTACTGCCTACTGTGGCTCCCACTAGCCATGCGCAAACTGCCCCAGGAATACATGCATAGTCACCAGGCATAGGGGTGAGTGAGAGATGAGTGGCCCCTGCTAAACTAAGAGCTAAAACTAATCTCAATTTACCATTCAAACCTCTCCCTGGAAGTATTCAAGCCTTCCACAGACTTCAGAGTTCAAAAATACAGTAATCTTTCCATATCCAAGTGGGATATGTTTTACAACTCTTACTGGACCACAGATATTACCAAATTCTGTATATACTATTATTTTAATCTGATAACCAAGATGGCTACTAAGTGCAGTGTATATAGAATGATTCATGTTCTTGGTGGCATGATTTGGGATGGTGTGAGATTCCATCACACTTCTCAAAATGGTATGCATTTTAAAACTTATGAATTATTTACTTATGAAACTCCATTTAATATGCTTAAAATTGAGAAAAGAGAAACTACACATAAGGGGGAGACCACTGTAGTTCCCTCAGATTAACTTTGCCTTTGACATTGTTGTCTTTGCAGGGACACAGATTCCTGGTGCTTCCTATTCCACTGTCTTCCCAGGACCACCTCTTCTGTTCTATTTTTATGATAGATCTCAGTATGATAACTTATATTTTACCTCAACACTATGTATCTTAGACATATTGTGAAGTTTATGTGAGAGTAAATGAGCAACAGAGGTTGCTTTGCAAGCAGTTTCAAACTGTCTCTGGAATTCACTGGGCTATAGAAAAAAAGGGTAGAAACCAGAAAACAAGGGAGAAACCACCAGTTTCATGGCAATCTCTCACCTGTCCTTGTGGTATCTCATTTTTAACCCAAGCACAAACTTACCCATTGTTTTTAATCATGATTTGATTTTTTTCTTCCATCACTTATCCCTGCCAGTAATGTGTCATCTTCAATTTTAACAAACATGCTCCTCTTGTCCCCATCTGTGTTAATAATACAAACGTCGATTGAACTTATGACCCACTTGTCATGGTAATGTTACAGATACCAACGTATAAATTTCTTATATTCAGAATCATCTACTAAGAGTGTTGGTTAAAATATTCTTCCTTACATTTGTAGTTTTTAAAAAACTCTTAATATGTGATACCTTACTCCCTAACAATTCCAGATAAATGAAGAATTTCTATGTATTAGTGAATGCATACCAGTCTGTATGTTTTTCTGCAGGTAGGATTTTACTCATGCTAACAATCCAGTTTACTGACTACGTCTTATCTCCAGTAAAGCTATAGTGTCAATTGTAGCACAGTGGGTTCACTGGATTAGATCAGAAGTGAATTTCTGAAATTCTATTTCCCTTTATAATCATTTTGAATAAATGATCCATCTGTTCAGACCAAATGATAATTTTTTCCTCCTGACAAAATCTTTTAGGCACAGGTTCAAACTCTTTGATAAGAAAATATTTAAAATAAATTGTCACATGCATGTTCTAAATACAATAATAATTGTTAGAGATAAGGTTTTGCACTAGGAATTTCTATTTTTTATTTTCTGGCTTATGAAAAACAGGGTTTGTTTTTGATTTCTGGTTGGTGTGTTAAATGTTTATGATCATAACAAATTTCAAATTTTGTCTCATATCTTTTATCTGAATTAGTAATGGATATTGTGATATGTAGGAAGGGTGTGATATAAATATAATTGCTAACTTCAAAGAACATATTAGCCTATTGGGGAACACAGACACACATGCATTTGTTGACTAAGTGAAATATTAGTGAAAGAGATAAACAGAAACCTTTGAACAGCCAAATCAAGTTTAAAGACAGGTATACAATTTTTAAAGATTATTTTTATTTATTGATTGGTTGATTTTTTTTTTTTTTATAATTTAAAGAGGATTATTCCAAGCCAGATTTTAAAGTAATGATCCACAGCCACACCCAAGAAGTCTTGAGCCATGGATTTGTGGTGGTTAGGTTATAGTTTGGGATTATTTTTTAAAGAGCAAACACACAACATTTTTCTAGCTACCTGTAGAAAATAATGCAGTTTTCAAAAGTCCTGGGTTTTTCTTTAAGCAATTTAGCATTTTGAACATTCTC
Source organism: Galagoides demidoff (assembly GCA_963574575.1). Classification (NCBI taxonomy): domain Eukaryota; kingdom Metazoa; phylum Chordata; class Mammalia; order Primates; family Galagidae; genus Galagoides; species Galagoides demidoff. The sequence continues at coordinate 21,142 of CAUYQV010056558.1, read as the reverse complement.
ATAATGAAATTAAATACAAGAGAAGGTTTTTTTTGGTAATCTCTTGAAACGGGTCCTTGGTCATCTACATTTTTCAACATCAGAAAGATAGTACTGGGAGCAGGAAACTCCAATACTGTTAGTGTTTCATAAAGCAAAGAGAATTTATAAAAAATATAATGTTCTACAAATGATTTTGCAAGACTTGCAAAATAATTTCAAATAAAATACAAATTATTTTCTACCTGTCAAAAGGTAGAAATATTTAGGTTGAGTCAATAAATGATGGAGTTTTCAAGTGAAGAGTATACTTAAAATAATCATCTAGATCTATATTTTAAAGGTGGGAGACATTAGCCATATGGGTATTTAGATAAACTTAGACAATCAAATTAAAAATTCACTTTTGCAGTAACAGTAGCTCATTTCCAGTATTTATTAGTAACATGTGACTAATAAATCCACATTGAACAGAATAGAAATTTTCATTTATTACAGAAAGTTCTCTTCAGAAGGACTAAAAATACACATAGATATTAACAGAAAGGGAAACTGAGGTCCAATGATACAATATCACTTTCCCAAGCTCATGCAACTATGTTTTTCTAGAAACTCAGTATGACACATAGGAAATAGTAGCAAAGGGATAAAAAACCTGATTATAGCTTCTGAACTGCCAAAGTAGGGTTTAACAATGCATACCTAGCTCTTAACAGAACTAAAACCCCCGATGAATTAGTAAGACCTAGCTGTCACAATTTGGACAGTTAACATTTTAGGCAATCAATTCTGTAGCAGAAAACATTTCAGCAAACTGCTGCCACTTCCATGCTTTTAGGTATTACTTACTTCCCAATTATGTTTTTCAGTTTCATGTGCAGGGCCCCCACTCTAAAATGTGTTTCATCATGTACCATAGGGACCAAGAAATCTTATTGGGGATATGGCTATATTTAAAAATGTCGATTTTGAAATGCATCATGCAGGCTGGCCAGGTTTTTAAAGAGATTCCTGCCATCACACAATCAAAATGTGAAATCTTTTCTCACCTTGCAAAAGTCAAAGTCAGTCCCTGCATTTTCATTATTTTGTTGAAATCCAAATATTATTTTTCCATTCTCTAACTTGTTTTCATCACAGTGTGATCAACTATTGCCAGAGAAGGAAAGGTTAGATTTATCAATCAAAGTTTGCTACAGGCTCTCTAAATAATTGAACCCTCAGGAGGAACAATCTTCATGTCTTTCTTTTACATTGTTTCAATATCTTCATAAAAAGTCATTTCAATATGTTTGGTCCTGTAGCAGGGGTTCTATGCAGTGCTTATTTTTCTTTTAGGCCAGAAAGCCTGTGAGTCTGTGGATAAAGCTGAGTAATGAGAAACAATGGGAAGAATGGAAAGTGGTTTACTACTGATGATGGGGAGGCCACGTACCCATGATCAAGCTAGAAAGAGCCTGTATCATTAAACTCACATTTAAGAATATCATGAAGTCATGCTATCAGCTTTCCCCCTAGAATTAAATACCGTGTACTTTCATCCTCCTTCCCCTTTTGCCTCAGAAAAAGGTTAGGGAGGTCTAGAAGGGTGTATGTTTGTAGTAGTGGAAGGAAAAATGGTTAAGGAGTCTTCTCTGGAGCAAAGAGGCTATGAAAACTGAAGCTAGCAAGTGGAAGGCAGACTTTTCACCTAAGTCCTCAAGTGGCAAGTTAAATTCTGGAAATACAAAATACAAGTCAAAAAGTGCTCCTGTAAACCCTCAGGCCCCATAAGGAGGAAAGAAGAAAGGGCCACTGAGAGTGTGATAGTCATGATGCAATTTAACTCTGAATAGCCACCAGATACCTTCTATCAGCTCGAGTTTTCTTCCTGCCCTGCCAAGTTCCTAGTGGGGAACTCACAGCTCCAAAGCCTTCTCTGCCAGATGGGGTCCTGTCAGTAAGCATTCTGCCTCCACTCAGCATTGTAGTAACTCAGGTGGAAATCTTGAGCCTATTTTAAGGTTCTAAGAAGAAATTACATGTACCTAAAAGACTTGGGAGCACAGTGGCTTTTATTTAAGATTTGGGAGTGGCAGTACACCTATGCTCTGCAGGAGCCCAAAGCTGCACACACATTTCTCTCATTTCCCCTCTTCCCTCTGTTCTCTATGTCTTCTCCTTGCTGGATCATCCACGGGACTTCACATACTTATTCCTTATGTAGTACCGATGGCAAGACCTGCCTGGATTTATGATGTACACCTTCTATCTCGAACACTTGTTATTTTCCCTCCAGCAGCATATGTCATCTTAAGAAGAATTCTGGTGCCAACTTTTAAATACATGATGGCTTCTCCATCCCTTTACACATTAAAAACTCTTCCTGGCTGACTGTCCTGGCTTTGATGCTTCCCGTGCTCTCCGCTGGTCTCATGTGGAAGCCACTCTTCTGTCCTTACCTGGTGTTGGCCTCATGCAGTGCTTAGGTCTGCCCTACCTCAGCTCCACTAGGGCAGCAGAAGCTGTGGGATAGTGCTAGACAGCAGATGCTGCCTTACCTGACACCTTGAACTCTCTTCATCATCGTACTCACCAGTGGATAGCTATCTTGATAGGATGGGCATAAGGATGAATTTCTGCTCTACCAAGGCCCATTTGACACAATCACCAAAACCTTTGGCCCTACTAATACCTAACCCATGCGATTATCAGTGACCAAGTGGCAGCATTCTATCTCTTATGATGTATGCTTCAAAGTGACTCCAAAAACATTTACTAGTTTCTTAATAATTTGCTAAGCTTAGGGATACAGGTTGAATCCTCTTTTTTTTTTTTTTTTAACTTATTGCTGTCTATCAATGTCATATGATGGGGGAAGGAGAGGTAAAAATGGAGAATTCTTGCATGCAAGAGACACTACATATTAGCTTAAAATAGACTATTTTAACTATAAGATCTTTTATGTAATCTCCTTGGTGGCCACAAAGAAACATCTGTAGAATTTACATAAAAGAAAAAGAAAGAAATCAAAATTTAGCAATGCAAACAAACTCAAAAGAAGACAACAGGAAAGAAAAAGAAGGGAAAAAGAACCAGAAGGAAACAGAAAACAGTTAACAAATGACAATAGCAAATCTTTCCTTATCAATAATTACTTTCAATGTAAATGAATTAAATGCCCCATGAAAATATAATAGTACTTGAATAGATTGTAAAAATAAGATTCAACTTGTCTTGTTGACATAAGCTGTCTACAAGAAACTCACTTTAGATTCAAGGATGAATATAAGATAAAAGTGAAGTGATAGAAAAAGGTACTCCCCTGTAAATGAAAACCAAAAGGAATTAGGAGTAGCTATAATTACACAAAAGTAGATTTTTATTCTTTATTAAATCATAGCTGTATACATTAATGCAGTCATGGTGTACAATGTGCTGGCTTTATATACAATTTGAAAATTTTCATCAAACTGGGTAACATAGTAGCCTTCATGGCATTTTCTTAGTTATTGTGTTAAGACATTTATATTCCACATTTAATAAGTTTCACATGTACCCTTGTAAGATGTGCCATAGGTGTGGTCCCACCAATTACAAAAGTAGATTTTAAGTCAAAAACTATCCCTAGAGACAAAAAAGATCAATACATACTGACAAAAAAGTGGATTCAGAAAGAATACATAAACATTACAAACATATCTGTGCCTAGTATCTGATAGCCTACGTACATAAAAAAATTATCGAGAGATCTAAAAGGAGAAATCAGCAGCAATACACTCGATACACTAATAATAGGACACCAATACTCCCCTTTCCACAGTAAATATAATATACAGATAAAAATCAATAAAGAAATGAAGGACTTGAGCAGCAATATTGATAAATGGAGTTGACAGACATATACAAAACTTTTTATGCAACAGAAGAAAAATATACATTCTTCTCACATGTAGTTGGAACTCCTTACAACACACAATATGTTCAATTACAAAACAAGTCTTAACAAATTTAAGAAGATTGGAATTGTATCAGTGTCTTTTCTGATCATATGGGGTGAAATCAGAAACTAATAATAGTAATAAAATGATAATATTTACAAATAAATGGGTACTAAATAATATACTCTTTAACAACTATTGGGTCAAAGAAGAAATCAAAAAGCAATTAAAAAATGAGAATGAAAATAAAAATTACCAAATCTTATGAGTTTCAGCAAAAACAGTATTAAGAGAAACATTTAAAATGATAAACATCTACATTTAAAAAGAATAAAGTTCTTAAATAAACAACCTGACATTATACTTCAAAGAATTAGAAAAAGAAGAACAAGTTAAACCCAAAGGTCACAAAAGAAAAATTAATAAAGATTAGAGGGGAAATTAATCAAATAGAGAACAGACTATACAAAAAAATCAACAAAATTAAGAGTTTTTATTAAATAAACAAAATTGACAACCACTTAACTAGGCTAACTGTAAGAGAGAAGTATAAAACTAAACTGAATAAAATGAGAAATGAAAGATGAGACTTATGACAGATGCCTTAGAAATCAAAAAAATCCTAAGAGACTATGAAAACAATTATATACCAAGGAATGAGATAATTTAGAAGAAGTAAATTCCCACATACAACCTACCAAGAGTGAAGCAGAAAAGAAATAGAAAGTGTGTCTCTAATAACAAGTAAAATCATTGAAATAGTAATCAAAACCTCCCCAAAATGGAAAATCCCAGGACAAGATGGCTTCACAGTAGAATTCTATCAAAGACTCAAAAAATTATTGCCTATCTTTCTGAAACTATTCCAAAAAGTAAAGGTAAAAGAATACTTCCAAACTCATTTTGTGAGGGCAGCATCACTCAGATACCAAAGCCAATCAAAAACATATAAACAAATGAAACTATAGGCCAATATCTTAATGAGTTAAAAAGAGTTCTCAACTAAATACCAGAAAACTGAATTTAATAGCACATCAAAAAGATTATACATCATGACTAAGCAGGATTTATACCTAAGAGCAAGTTTGCTTTAAAATATACAAATCCATTAATGTGACACACCAGAATAACAATATGAAAGCTAAAAACTACACGATGATCTCAATAGATACAGAAAAAGTATTTGATAAATTTCAACATTCTTTCATGTTAAAACTCAAAAAAAAAGTGAAAGAAGAAATTTCCTTAACATAATGAAGGCCACTTAAGAAAAGCTAATGTCATATTCAAGGAGAAAAACTGAAAATTGTTCTCGAAGATCAGATCAAGGCAAAGATGCCCTCTTTCATAGCTTCTATTCAACATAGTGTTCCAAGCAAAAGCAGGAGCAATCAGGCAAGAAAAAGAAATAAAATGCATCCAAATTTGAAGAAGTAAAATTATCCCTGTTTGAAGATGACATGATGCTATGTGTAGAAAACCCTAGATACTCCACAAAAAAACTATTAAAACTAATTAATGATTCTATAAGGTAGCAGAATACAAAATCAACATACAAAATAGGCACACGTCTTTAAATCAATTACTTTATAAAAAAATCAAGAAATCTATCCCAGAATTGACCCAAGTGCCCATTAATATATGAATGATTGAAAAATGTAGTATATTTATACCATGGTGTACTAATCATGCATGAAAAAAATAGTGAGTTAATATCTTTTATAACAACCTAGATTTGGCTGAAGACCATTCTTTGACATGAAGTATCACAAAAATTGAAAGTCAAACACCACATGTACTCACTATTAAATTAGAACTAATCCATCAACACTCATGCGCACATATGACAGTGAAACTTAATGGAAAGTAAGCATATGGGGTGGGGGAGGAGGGGATGTGTAAATTCACACCTAATGGGTACAGTGCACACTACCCAGGTGGTGGGCCCACTTATAACTTTGACTCAAACTGCCCCAAAGCAATCTACCAGAATGTTTGTATCCCCACAATATTCAGAAATTTGAAAATAAGTCAATTCTATGCTATCCCAAAGATATTTAGGATTAAATTTAACTGAGTAAGTGAAAGATCTGTACATGAAAATTATAAAACATTAGCAAAAATGGTGAGAAAAGACAAAAATATAAAAATATAACACACGATCATGGATGGGAAGAATGCACTCACCTAATGGGCACAATATAAGGATATATGGCACACCTTCTGGGTGAAGGGCACAGCTACAATAAAACCTTACCTAACATACACAAACACTGTAAGATTATTGTTTATGCCATCATAATAACCTGAAATAAAAAAATAAATAAATGTAGAGGACACCAAGAGACAGACGACCTCTAAGCAAGATGATTTACAACTGAGGGGTGGACTATTGGGTGATTTGTCCACAGGAGCTCCTTATAGAGAAGGAGCCCATGCCCTCAGCACATAGTCATTGTTAATCACTCCTCTCATCTGTATCATTCCCTTTCAATAAAAGGCTGGTGTGGGGGTTGCTCGGGGCTACCCGGAAAGTAAGGGCTAGCCGGCCTTCCACAAGCTTGTACTTCTAATCTGCCTCTCGCCTCGTTCCTTCCTGCGCTAACCGAGACCAGGGCCATAGGAGCCTGACGGGTTGCGACAAATAAATAAAATTTACATACAACCCTATGCAATATACAGATTCAACACCATCCCTATCAAAATTTCAATGGTGTTTTCATAGAAAAATTAACAAAGAACGATAAAATGTGTACAGAACAACAAAAGCTATAAAACAGCCACTTAGTCTTGGGAAAGGAAACCAAACTTAGAGGCATCACATTTCCTGATTCCCAATTATATCACAAAGCCATAGTAATCAAAATAATATAGTATTGGCATAGAAACAGACATATAGACCAATGCAGAAGAATAGTAAGCCCAGTGATAAACTCAAGAATATGCAGTTAGCTAATTTTCAACAACTGCGCCAAAAGAAGGATAGTTTCTTTAATAAATGGTGCTTAAAATTACCTGGATATCCTCATGGATCCCTATCTATATGGTACTCATAAATCAACTCAAGACATAACACCTGAAACTGTAAAACTGTAAGAATAAAAAATAGAGATGTGTTGCCTTGCTATTCTAAAATCAATGTTGGATTTGGCAATGATTTATTTGAATATCACACAAAAAGCATAGGCAGAAAAAGCAAAAATAAACAAATGGGACCAGAACAAACTAAAAATATTCATCACAGCCAAGTAGACAATCAACAAAATGAAAAGGAAACGTATGGATTAGGAGAAAGTATTTGCAAACCATGTATCTATTATAATAAGGGGTTAATATCTAAAACATATAAGGAAATTGACAAATGCACAGCAAAAACTGAAAAACAAACCCAGATAAACTGATTGAAACATGAGCAAAGATGTGAACAGTTTCTTTCAAAGGAGAAACAAAAATGCCAACAGTTATATGAAAAGATGCTCTATATCACTAACCATCAGGGAAATGCAAAGCAAAACCACAGTGAGCTATCACTTCACCACTGTTAGAATGGCTATTATTAAAAAGACAAGAGATTGCACGTGTTTTCTAGGAGGTAGAGAAAAGGGAAATCTTGTACACTGTTGGGGTGAATGTAAGTTAGTATAGACATTATAGAAAACTATATGGAGGATAATAAAAAATTAAAAATAGTACTACCTTATTAAAAACCTCATATATTCCTATGGTTGAAATCAGCACTTCATAGAGACATCTGCGCTCCTATGTTCATTGCAGCATTATTCGCAATAGGCGAGATGTGCAGAAAACCTCTGCGTCCATCAATGGATGAACGGATATAGAAATTGTGGTGGAAATATGGAGTGGAATATTATTCAGCTTTAAAATAGGAAATACTACAATTTGTGACAACACAGGTGAAACTGAAGAACATATGCTAAGTGAAATAAGACAAACATGGAAAGAAAAATACTGTTCCATCTCATAAGTGTAATCTAAAACAAGTTGAATCGTTGAGTACATTAGAATCGAGAGGAGGATAGTGGTTACCAGGGGTAGTAAAGAGAAAGAAATGGGAAAACGTAGGTCAAAAGGACACAAACTTGAAATTTTGTAGGCTAAATATGTCTAGATATCCAATGTACAGCATAAGGACTGTAGTTGATAACTTTGGATTATATACTGAAAATTCACTAGAAGAGTAGATTTTAGATGCTTCTTCCACAAAAGAAAAATATGTAACTATGTAATATGGTGCGTATGTTATTGACTTAGTATTTCACTATGCATATATATTTCAAAACACATTGTACACTTTAAATATATATAATATTGATCTCATTTTAGTGAGTTTATTTCTCCCCAGATTTTACATTTTTTAGCTTTAAAATTTATAATCGAATATGGGATATGCTTTATCTGTTTTTTCTTATAACGTTTTTTTCAAGGTCAATATCATTGGAAGCAGAGGTCCCCATCCACCATTTTTAAAATTCTGATATTTTCTGTCTCTGAATTTTATGATTAATTTCTCCCATCTTCCCTAAATTTTCCTGCCTCAAAACACCATCTTTGCAGATTGATTTAATTCCTTTAAAAATGAACATATTGGCTTACTTAGTACTTTTAATTTTAAAATAAAGGAATTAATTTTTTGAAAAAGAATACAGATTGGTTGATGGAATGAAGAAATCTCCAAAAGAACCCTTACATTTCTAAAGAGTAGTATCCAGTCATCTTTGCGTTGGTAAACTAATTAGCCACAGAGTAAATCACTCTATAAAACAGCATTATTCAGCTTCTGCAGGTACAAATATAAACTTCAGTAGAAAAAATAAGACCTAGTGTTCACTAGATCACTAGGGTGACTATAGTTTTCAATAATCTATTATACATTTCAGATAGCTGGAAGAGAATAATTTCAATGTTTCTAACATAGAGGTGAATATATAAGATGATGGCATCCAAAGTATACTAATTTGATCTTTAAAAATTATACAAACACATGTACTATTTACCCCCAATTAAATACGTCTATTATAGATCAATTAAAATTATTTACTAATCAGAATTACTGAATAACAATTAAGTTATTTTTGAAAAAGAATATTCAGAAAAATTGCCTCTCCTGCTTATGCTACCAATTCTCAAATGTTCAATAAGAACATAAAATTATGGAATGGGTATGGCGAAATAGCTTGTCATTGTAACTATAAATAATGGAAGAATAAATCTGTACAGAAAGAGGGTTTCCTATGAATACATTTGAAATATTTGTGCTGAAAGAACTTCTAAAATCATACTCAAAAATTTAACATAACACCTCCTGATAAGTGAGAAACTCAGTAAAATTAGTCTCACAATAATTTTTTTCCTGATTCTATTATGTGATTCTTAGATTCACACAAAATTATTTTTATGTGTATTTCAAAGATATTCTTATTTTTACTATGATATCAGTGTTCCTACATTTTTAAAACATGAACCAAGACATATGACAAAATAGATGAAATTGGAACAATCCCCAAAAACTCAAGGCATAGGATTTAAATGTCTATAGAAGACAAAATTATATTTCTCTTTAGTTTGGGAGTAAACATTTTAATACCTCCCAATCTAATTTGATGAATATATTGTTTTCACAACGCATTAGCAGAAATTAAATAGCAAACTCAGTCAAATAGTCATATCATACATCAAAAAGAAAAATCAGTCAACCCAACTATCTGAAATGAATGAAGAAAAAAATTCAAGCAAACGATTGTCCCAATAGACTTGTATAAATGCAATAGTGGTGTCATGCTTAGCATTAATCTATCTCCACTCTTAACTGGAAAATATTCTGCCAGCCAATATTATCAGTCAAATAATCCCAAATTTTAATATTCCAGTTTTATTTACCCTAAGTTAATGGTGATTGCTGTTTTTTCTCCTTCACCTGTCAATCAAGGGAGAATGTCAAAACAGGAGAATAGTGATATTGGTACGTTGTAATGTACTGCCCTGATTTCTTAAGCTTCAAATTTCTCAGACTAATTCAATGATGATCTTGAAGAGTCTGGTGTAGAAAGAATATAAGAATTCAATCACAGACCTTGAGCAGTTCCTTCCATTGCTAATCTCTGATTCTCATATATTACAAATACTTCAAGAAGTATTTTAAAGTGGTCAGCAGAAATATGGCACCAAAGTAGGCACAGTGAGAAGAAACATTATCATCTGTGATTGACTTTAATGTCACCTTGTCTTTGTCCGTAAACTTGGATTCGGTGTAGATTCTAAACATTAGAATCTGTTGAATAAGTATGCTTAATTCCTTTGGGGCTTTTTAGTACTCGAAAATTTCAAAGAAGATCGTTCTAAAAATCGTTGACAGGCTACTGAATACAGAGTTTGTATATATATATATATTTTTTTTTTAGAGACAGAGTCTCACTTTGTCACCTTCAGTAGAGTGCTGTGCCATCACAGCTCACAACAACCTTCAGCTCATGTGCTTAGGCTATTCCCTTGCCTCAGCCTCCCGAGTAACTGGGACTACAGCCACCTGCCACAAAGCCTGGATTTTTTTGTTGTTGTTGCAGTTTGGCTGGGGCCAGGTTCGAGCCCACCACTCTTAGTATATGAGGCCGGCACCCTCCTCCCTGAGCCACAGATGCCGCCCCACAGAGTTTGTATTTTTGAGCTGACAATTTTCTAGAACAACTGTGTATACTTACCTACAGTATGTAGACAGTGTATGGATGGCGAGCAAAATAGATCAGTTTTCCATTTTGAAAGAATTCTGCAGTTATATGTAAGCAACAGAAAACATTGCTCATGAAAAAATATTCCAGGAAGGAAAGAAAGGGTATCCTTGGTATAATTAATTTTAACAAAGAGAATCTGTGGATATCTTTATAAAGAGAACCTGCATAAAAGAAAAATGACATCTGTAATGATAAAGCCAAGTTTTGTCTAATATTATATATTTTCTGATAGACTCTTATTTTTGTGATAAAGAGGATATGACAGAGAAGTCGCAGTAATAATATTGTTATGCTACGCCAAGTGATTTTGTGGACCTCAAGGATCACATGTGGGATAATATAATAAAAGCAGTTTGCAGAAACATCCAGCTCTCAGTTATTCAGCATAGTTCAATTCAGTCTGTGGAGGACTCTTGTTCTTTAGCCTCCTTCTTCTTGCCTTTTGGCAATTTCATGTTTCTTAGCATCTCTGAAAGAAAGGAAGATGACAAGGATGAGTTAATTATCACATCACTCTACTTTTTTTTATTTTGTAATATCTAATATTTAATAATATGAGTACAGAAAGAAAACTTCAGACTCATAGAAATAAAGTCACATGGATCACTACTATGATTTCAATATTTTGGTGATCTTATGCCCATATAGGAAGCTAAATAACCATTGAATAAATAGTGTGAATAATTTGAAGTGTGTAAACTTCTTTTTTTTTATGTTGTATGTTTCACTTTTTTTTTTATTGTTTGGGATTCATTGAGGGTACAAAGAATTAGGTTACACTGATTGCATTTGTTAGATAAATTCCCTCTTACAATCGTTCCCTACCCCCTAAAGGTGTGCCATGCACCATGACCTCCATCCCCTTTCTTTCCCCCCCTCCCCACTCCTTCATTCCTTTACCTCTTCCTGTATTAGCTCATCTATTGCCTTCATATTAAAACTGAGTACATTGCATTCTTGCTTCTCCATTCTTGCTTTACTAAGAAGAATGTGTTGCTCCTCCATCCAGCTTAATCCAAAAGATGTAAAGTCTCCATCTTTTCTAATGGCTGAATAGTATTCCGTGGTACACATATACCACAGCTTGTTAATCCATTCCTGGGTTGGTGGGCACTTAGGCTGTTTCTACTTTTTTGCGATTGTAAATTGAGCTGTAATAAAAAGTCTAGTGCGAATGTCCTTATGAGGATAAAATGATTTTTTTTTTCTTCCAAGTGGATGCCTAGTAAGGGGATTGCAGGATCAAATGGGAGATCTAGTTTGAGTTCTTTGAAGATTCTCTGTACTTCCTTCCTAAAAGGCTGTATTAGTTTGCAGTCCCACCAGCAGTGTAAAAGTGTTCCCTTCTCGCCACATCCATGTCTGCAGCTTTGAGACTTTGTGATGTGGGCTATTCTCACTGGGATTAGGGGATATCTCAGGGTAGTTGTGATTTGCATTTCTCTGATGATGAGCATTTTTTTCATATATTTTTTAGACATTTGTCTGTCTTTTTTAGAGAAGGTTTTTTTGGGATTTAGGGGTCTGTTTTGTTGATTAATTTGAGTTAAAAAGTTCTTGTCTGATTCATAATATGCAAATATCTTTTCCCATTCTGAAGGTTATCTGTTTGCTTTGGTTATTGTTTCCTTAGCAGTGCAGAGCTTTTCATTTTAATTAAGTCCCATTTATTTATTTTTATTGAAGTTGCCATTGTCACAGAAGTCTTCTTCATAAAATCTTTCCCCAGGCCAATATCTTCAAGTGTTTTCCCCATACTTTCTTTGAGGATTTTTATTGTTGCATGCCTTAGATTTAAATCTGTTACCCATCTTGAATCAATTTTTGTAAGTGGTGAGAGGTGCAGGTCTAGTTTCAGTCTTTTACATGTGGTTATCTAGTTCTCCCAACAGCATTTACTGAACAGGGATTGTTTCCCCAGGGTATGTTCTTGTTTGGTTTATCAAAGATCAGGGGACTGTAAGAGGTTAGTTTCATTTCATGGTTTTCTATTCAGTTCCAAATGTCAGTGACTCTATTTTTGTGCCAACACCATGCTGTTTTGATCATTACGGCCTTGTAGTATAGCCAAAAGGGTGGTAGTGTGATGCTCCTGGCTTTGTTTTAATTACTAAGAATTGCATTAGCTATACGGGGTTTCTTATGTTTCCACACAAAACAAAGAATTATTTTTTCCAAATCTTAAAAGTATGATGTTGGTATTTTTATGGGGATTGCATTGAATCTGTAGATTGCTTTGGGAAGTATAGACATTTTGACATTGTTGATTCCTCCCATCCATGAGCATGGTGTGTTCTTCTATTTGTTAATATCTTCTGCTATTTCTTTTCCTAGGGTTTTGTGATTCTTTTTGTAGAGGTCCTTCACCTCTTTTGTAGGTATATTTCAGGTATTTCATTTTTTTTTCCAGTTTTTAGCCAGGGCTGGGTTTGAACCTGCCACCTCAAATTAATCCTTTGAGCCACAGGCACCACCCCTGTATTTCATTTTTTTGAAGCTACTGTGAAGGGAATTATGTCCTTGATTAGCTTCTCATCTTTGGTGTTATTGGCATATACAAAGGCTGCTGATTCGTGGACATTGATTTTATATCCTGAGACATTGCTGTATTTTTTGATCAATTCTAGGAATCTTGTGGTTGAGTCTCTGGGGTTCTTTAAGTATAAGTTTATATAATCAGCAAAAAGGGAAAGTTCAGCCTTCTCTTCTCCCATTCGGTTACCCTTTATTTCCTTCTCTTGCCTGATTGTATTGGCTAGAACTCCCAACAGTATGTTGAATAGTAATGGCAGTAGAGAACGACCTTGTCTGGTTCCAGTTCTAAGTGGAAAATCTTTTAGTTTTACTCCATTCAGTATAATTTTACCTGTGGGTTGGCTGTAGATGGCTTTGATTGGATTACAAAATGTAATGCCTATACTCTTCAGTGTTCTAATTAGAAAATGAATTTTATCAAATACTTTTTCTCCATCTATGGAGAGGATCATATATATAGTCTTTGTTTTTGCTTCTGTTGATATGGAGAATTATGTTTATGGACTTGCATATGTTAAAGCAGTTTTGTATCCCTGGGATGAAACCTACTTGATCGTGATGAATGATTTTTTTAAAAATGTGTAGCTATAATCTATTGGCTAGTATTTTATTGAGGATTTTTGCATCTATATTCATTAGCGAAATTGGTCTCAAATTCCCCTTTATCTTTTTCTAGTTTCTGTATCAGTGATATTTCCTTCATAGAATGCACTGGGGAAGCCTCCTTCCTTCTTAATATTTTTGGAATAATTTCTGCAGTATGGGTATAAGTTCTTCTTTGAAGGTTTGATATAATTCTGGTGTGAAGCCATTTGGACCAGGACAATTTTTTTTGTGTTGGGAGACTTTTTATTGTTTATTCCTTCTCAGTTCTGGAAATTGGTTGTTCAAGAGATCCATTTCTTCTTGATTACATCTAGGGCAGTGGTTCTCAACTTTCTTAATGCCACGACCCTTTAATACAGTTCCTGTGGATCACAACATTAGGAAGTTTGATGGCTGGTCTAAAGAAAGGTTGTGATTCCAGGTATTGATCCATTTCCTCCACATTGTCAAATTTCTGGGCATAGAATTTCTTGTAGGATTCAGAGATGATCTCTTGTATCTTTGTGGCATCTGTTGTTATTTCCTCTTTATCATTTTTGATTAAAGTTATTAGAGAGTTTACTTTTCTGCTTCTATTTAATCTGGCCAAAGGTTTTCAATTTTATTTTTTTTTAAAAAACTAACTTATTATTTCTTTAATTTTCTGAATGATTCTTTTGTTTTTATTTTCAGTAATCTCTGATATAATTTTGGTTATTTCTTTTCCTCTGCTGGGTTTGGGATTAGTTTGTTCTTCTTTTGTAAGTTCTCTAAGATGGTTCATGAGTTTGTTGATGTGCTCTCTTTCTGTTTTCTGACTGTAGGTATCTCATGCAATAAATTTCCCTCTTAAGACTGCTTTTTTCTGTATCCCACAGGTTTGGGGAACTTGTACCTTCATTTTTGTTTTGTTTGAGGAATTTAACAATTTCCTCTTTTATCTCTTTCTGAACCCAACTATCATTCAGCATCAGGTTGTTTAATTTCCATGTCTTTGTGTGGAGATAAACATTTTTGAGTTCCACCTTTATTACCTTGTGGTCTAAGAATACACAAGGCATAATTCCTATTATTGTAATTTTGCTGGGTTTGATTTGTATCCTAGGATATAGTCTATTTTGAAGTATGTACTATGGGCTGTTGAGGAAAAATGTATATTCATTAACTTTGGGATAGTGTTTTCTGTATATGTCTATTAATCCCATTGTTCTAGGGTCACATTTAAGTCTTTTGCATGTTTGTTTAATTACTGTTTATAGGTTCTGTCCACTTCTGTCAGAGAGGTGTTAAAGTCTCTAGCTATTATGGTGTTACAGGATTTCATTTTGCTCAGACCTGTCAAGATCTGTTTCATAAATGTGGGAATATTTAAGTCCCTTGACCCTGAGCCTATATTTGTCCTTCAAGGTTAGGTGTGTCTCCTGGAATAACATATGAATGGCTTGTGCTTTTTTATCCAATCAACCACTCTGTGGTGAATATAGTTATTGATATTTATTGAGAGAATTGATAAATGTGGTGGAGTTCTAGTCATCTTATTTTGTGAAAGTCCATTGTATAATTTTATTCTTCATGCCATTGTGGCAGAAAAGTTTTTTACCTTTAGCTTCTGAGTGTTTACTTTGCTGGTGGTCCATTATGATGATGAATATTGAGAATAGGTCTAAGTATTTCTAGTAAAGCTGGTCTTGTTGTGGCAAATTTCCTCAGTATTTGTAGATCTATAAAAGATTTGATTTCTCCATCAATTTTGAAGCTTAGTTTAGAAGGATACAGAATTCTGGACTGAAAATCATTTTGTTTAGCAATGTTGAAGGTGGATGACAATTGTCTTCTGGCTTGGAAGGTTTCAACTAAAAAATCTGCTGTCATCCTAATGACTCTGGAACTGTAGGTCAGTTGGTGCTTACTCTTGGCTGCTTGAAGAATTTTTTCTTTCATCTTGACTTTAGACAGGTTCATTACTATGTGTCTTGTAGAAGCTCTGTTTCAGTTGAGATACTCTGAGTTTGATATCCATCTGAAAGGAGTGTATTAGGGTCTTTAGTAAAACTTGGGAAGTTTTCATTTTTGATAGTCTTCAGTAGGGCTTCCATTCCTTTGAGACAATCTCTTCCCCTTCTGGGATCCCTATTATTTATATGTTTGAATGCTTCATGGAGTCTCATAGTATTCTAAGCTTCTGTTCTGCTTTCTCTGTCTTCTTTACTGTCTCTTTAACTGCCCGGGTTAACTAAAAACTTTATCCTCTAGCTCTGAGGATTCTTTCTCCATGGTCTAATCTATTTTTGATACTTTCCACTGCATCTTTACAGTCCCTGATTGTCTCCTTCATTTCTTTTATCTCCACCATATCCTTTCTATATTCTGCATATTTCTCATCTTACTTTTGTCTTTTCAGTTTCTAGTCTATTCTTTTTATTGTCTTTATCATCCATAGTTTAAACTCCCTCTCTGTCAAATCCATTAATTTTTTGTAGGTTAAATCTTCTGCAGTAACTGCCACATCATCTATTTTTGGGAGTTGATTTGATATGGTTTTTCATGTTGCCCGAATTTTTTTCTATTGGTTCTTCCTCCTGTGTTCTTTCTTCATGTTTACCTCCTTGACCTCCTTTTTTGTTCTCACTTCCTCCTTTGCTTCAGATTACCTTTTCTCAGTGCTTAGGTATTAAAGTGGCCTCAGCTTGAGCAAAACCAAATTATTCCTCATGTTTGGAACGATGAGTCCTTACAAAAAGCAGGAGTCCTGGCTCTTGATAACAATATGCTGCAATATGTCACCAGGACACCAGGTGGTTCTATGGTCTTTTTAGGAGATGGAGAACATAACCAGCATCCTCTATGATCCTTGTTCCTGATAGAGTTGCCTTCAATGATTGCCTGATTTTTTCCTCAGCATTCAGACCCTGCCAGGTTGGGATCTTAAAGCTCACAAGAATCCTTTATGGGTAGGTCTCACAGCGCCCCCTGACTCCAGATCCTGTGGAGTGTTTGAATCCCTCAACCTGTCCCAAGAGTGGAGTTCTGGTCCCGGCAGATGGAATTAAGATGGCTGTGCTTTATGCCCTTGTTAAGACCTTCTCAGGACCTTCCCACAAAGGTAGCCCCCTGGCTCTGGAGACCTCAGACTGGCTGCCTTGCTAGCCACCAAACCAATGACAAATCCATTCCAACCAGTATTCGTATCTCATTGCTGTATACTGTTCAAATTTGTCCACTTTTCCAAGATTTCCACTCAATGCACAGCTTCCTCCAGCAACTGAAAACTCCAGGAAGTCTTTGTCATGTCCCAACCCGCCATAGTGAGCCAGCCAGTCCCTGTGTGTCTCAATCAGTTGCCTAATTTGTCAGATTTCCACTGCTCATACACTGTATCTAGCACACCACTCCTTACCATGTTCCCTGAGCTATGCCTCTGGGTAAGGTCCCCATGCCAGGGTTCTCTCTTGTTCCCTAGTCTTTCTAGGAGAGCTGAGCTGAATGATCATTTTGGTCTGCCATCTTGCTCCAGCCCCACTCTAAAGTGTGTAAACTTTTAATTCAGAAATTAATTAAATGCTTTTTTCAGATAATATCTATGGGCAAGAAAAAAAAAAACTTTCTTGCTGTTCTTACTTCCTAACATTCAGGGATATTGGGAAGTCTCATTATCTATCTCTCTAGATAAAGATATAGTATTTTACAGTTTATGTCAGTCAACATGTTTTTCTGTATTTCTTTATTTCTAAAACTAATGTCATCATTCTGGGGCTCCAGCTCCCTACACGAAAAGCTTATCAGCCAAGTGATCCTGGTCTCTTGGCTTTTTTGACATCATTGGTACCCTTTGACTCTCCAGATTTGGAAGACAGTAGCTTCCTATAAGTAATAATCTCTGAGTTGTTGCATCATTCCTTGTTTAGTTTCATAACTTTTCCTGTGCAACCAATTTTATACATTAAATTCTCTTTATTTTAGTTGGTAAACATGCTTTTGTTTCCTTAATTAGAAACTGAAGGATACAGTAGGTAGGATAATATTTCTCATGACTCACTCACAAATCAATGGGTACCCATAAATTGCCGATAATGTCAATGTCCTGCTTTTACTAGCTTAATAACTACATTGATTAGGTGTAATACCTCAGCCATTCTTAGGACATTTCTGAGATATCATGCTATTATAGATCTTGGGAGGGAATCTATGTCCCTCTCCACTTCATAAGTTTTTTTCCCAAAGTCACATGTAAAATCATCTTTTAATCTCATAATACCCAAAGGAAAGGGGATTGTAACAATACAGTATTAGTTCTGGAGTCAGTCACATACAATTTTAACATCAGCATCCTTTTATTTGTTCTATGACAATAAAAATATCTGCAATATTTCATCTATATGAAACTATGAAACCTAGAGACAAATACAATTTATAATCAACATTCATCTGATATATACTATTACCATCTCTAGTTTTTCCTTTAAGGTACTTTTTCTCCATAATATAATAAGCCGGAATCATTTCACAGCACTAAGGGTCAAAGTAATATCACAGATTTCAATATTTTTCATTTGAAATAAAATTCAATTGAGATACAGATGTAAACCACCAAATTTGGCAAATTTACAGTATCGGCAAATAGTGGGAAACCATTTCCTTTGGTTTGTAGAAGAAATCTTGGACTTCAACTCCACCAAAAATAAGAGTAGAGACTTGGTCCTCAATTGCAGATGTTATCCCAACAATACTCTTTGATCAGACTAGAATGATTTCTTTAAAGTTGGCAGCAATTTCAAAATATCATGATTTAGAGATTGCTTCCCAAACACTACTTATTTTGGATTCCCTCTACCTCATGTGTACTGTGCCCGAGTTGTAACCATCTTCCTCTTCACTTTTCAGTAGCCTCACATTAACTTAAGGTCAGCGTGCTATAACTGGACCTTGACGTTCATAGCTTCAGCCTATTGGTGTACTGTTAAAATCTTTAGCAATCAACTCTCTGGAAAAATAAAGCCACAATTGTAATGTTCGTCAGTGTCCAAAATCTGAATGCTCCCACTGTGTCCAATTTCATGGCCATGACAGTAATGTGATGTCACTAAAGACAGATTGAGAAGAAATGCAAAGCAGCACATTTTTATGTAATATTTCTGACATACCAATTCAACAGTGGTAAATAACTTCAAGAGCATTGACAATAGTAAAATGTAGTAAAATATTTACAGAGAGTGATGAGTTTTCACTTGTATTAAATGTAATTTATTTCAAAATGAGTGCATACATTTCAGATTTTACTAGTATCTGTCTTTAACAATACAAAACTCCCTGAAAAATTAGCAGTTGGTTCTTTCTCACTGACCTAGCTGCAGTGAACTACTGATTGTCCTTCTCTTAGATTTTCTGTGGCCTTGACCTTCAAACACAAAGGGCTATTTAGGTATTGTCTTCTGTGTGATCCATGGTCCTAAGCATGTCTTCTTTAGGAGAAATTCTAAAAGAATGCTATATCCTATGCCCTGTATTTTATGGAGAGGTGAAAATGAGGAACCAGGAGGTTGACTATACCACTAGAAGGAAGAGAGTGAGGGATAAAGCTCTATGGAGAGACTTGTATCATACATTTTTATGAGTTTACAGACCAATACAAAATAAAGTTAATTTATTAGTGGACTATTTTGCTATATAAAAGTTTTGATAAATCACCTGCTATAAAGAAATACTCCTGCCCCCTTCCCCTGCTTCAGGTTGTGACAAAGGCAGCTATGACAGTGCTTCCTGGTTAATGTAGATGGCAGTTCCCATCCAAACAGCTGCCCTGTGAGCCTCACAGCAATCTTTCTTCCCATGATTCATATTACCCTCCAATTCTACTACTATTCTGTACACTCTCGATTTTCCAGGGCTTGGGAACCATCTCTAGAGATAGTCTTGGTTCCATATTGAGTGGAATGACTATTTTGGTTTTACACATAGTCCTCTATCCTGTGGGACAGACTAGATGCTAGGGTCAAGGCCATTTTGTAAAATATTCCTTAAACTGTGTCTAAGGATTTCTCCTGCATTAGGATCTGCCATTCTTAGCAGCACCGTTGATTGCCTTATAAGTTTCCTCTGTCATTTATCCCAGAATGTTGAGTTTCTGTATCTATGTCTCATTCCCAGTTGTAGAAGTAGTTTGTTTTCTTTTTTTCTCATAAATTCTTCTGCTTTGTACTTTTATTTGCTTTTAAATGTGCATGCAATAATGCATTTGGGAAGTCCAGAGGATTCTATGAAATGAAACCTGCCTGCCTATGATGGCTAATTTTATGCATCAACTAGGCCACAGGGTGCCTTCATATCTGGTCAAATGTTATTCTGGCTCTTTCTGTAAGGGCATTTTGAGATGAAAGTAACATTTAAATTTGTAGACTTAATAACTTATATTGCCCTCCATAATGTGAGTGAGCCTCATCTAATTATTGAATAAAAATAAAAGACTAACTTTCCCTTGAGTAAAAGGCAATTCTACACCTTAACAGTCTTCAAAATGAGATACCAGATTTTTTTTCTTGTCTTTAACCTCAAACTGAAACACTCACTGGCTTTTCCTGGGTCTCCAGCCTGTCAGTCTTACTCTAAAATGACACTATTGGCCTTCCTGATTCTCAGGTGTTTGAATTCAAACTGGAACTAAGCCATCTACTGTCCTGGATCTTCTGCTTGCTGAATCATCCTGTGCATCTTGTGACTTCTCTGCCTTCGTAATCATGTGAGCCAATTCCTTATAATAAATCTCTTTCTATATATATCTATTCTATTGATTCTGTTTCCATAGAGAAGTCTGACTAAAGCATTGCCTTATGTACTTAATCTTGACTGTTGACCCCAGCACGCCACTACTGCATCTGGTATATGCACTTTTTTTTTTATATAGGTTCAATTTCTTATTGAGTAAAGCTTTTGAAACATGAAAGGATATTTTCTTTATACTGCAGCAGCACATGGTTTTTTTTTCTTTTTATTATGATCATAGATCTCAATGATTATTTCAATAAGCTTATTTAGTAAAATATTTCCAATGTTGGAAGTGATGGAGGATATTTTTAAACCAGCATCGAACTTCGTAATCATAAGATTTCACACTTAATCAATCTTAGTTTAAATATTTGACAAATAAAACCCCTCCAAGGAAAACTAAGTCTTGTTTATGTATACTATACAAAATGGAGAGACAAAAAATTTGTTGAGATTTCTTTTTTTTTTTCATTTTTTTTTATTAATTGATTTCTGCGTACATTGATGCAAACATGGGGTACATTGTGCTGTTTCATATACAATTTGAAACACCTTCATCAAGCTGGTTAACATAACTTTCATATCATTTGGTTAATCATTGTATCAACACATTTATAT
>CAUYQV010056547.1:0-16220 GCA_963574575.1 Galagoides demidoff | reverse complement strand
TGGTCCCTCCAAACCCCTCCCCTCCCCCTCCCCATATGCTTAGGCTATAATTAGGTTATAGCTTTCATATGAAAGCTATAAATTAATTTCATAATAGGGCTGTGTACATTGGATACTTTTTCTTCCATTCTTGTGATACTTGGCTAAGAAGAACATGTTTACTGTTTATGTTGTATTTCCTCTACTGGAAAGTAAGTGTCATGGGGATTTTTGTTGAACGTTTCCAATTTGCTACATAAAAGTTAAAGCATGCCAAGGGCTTAAGTGAGGGAATTTTATATAGACTGCTTATGCAGTAGGAGACTTTTAATTTATTAAAGGTGTCACTATACAACTGGCATAGAAAGGGTCCTTTCTGAAGTAGAAAAAACATTTTTTTAAATCTACCTATCTACATATACATATTAATTTCTATTGTTGCTTTCCTTTTCATTCAAAATTGAAATATGCCTGGGTTAAACCAAGAAAGTCACTTTTAAAGAATTTCCAGTCTCTGTGTGAACTATAGTGCTTGAAGAATCGCTGGAAAAATACATCATATAAACACAAAGTCAAAGGCTGCATTTCATAAAATTCTCTAACAACTATTTTAATTATTTGTGCCTGCCATCAATATTGTTGCTCATCTGTTAGTATAGTTAAATTCTCATCTTGTGAAAACAAAAATAAGCAAAGTCATTGATAGTTTCATATTTGCATTCAATCTTAAAATTCTGTTTTGCTTAACTTCATGAAAAGACTATTTTTAACAGCTTTGTTGA
This sequence comes from Galagoides demidoff, assembly GCA_963574575.1. NCBI lineage: Eukaryota > Metazoa > Chordata > Mammalia > Primates > Galagidae > Galagoides > Galagoides demidoff. The sequence goes on along the minus strand of CAUYQV010056547.1, from coordinate 15,459 downwards.
GACATTCATATTCCAGAAAATTCAGCCATGTAGAGGGTACCACACAGTGGTTTCCACCATATTCAAAGTTCTGTGATCCCCACCAGGATCTAATTTTAGAACATTTTCATATTCCCATCCCGTAAGTACTCACTCATCACCCCCTCATCCTAGTCCCAGGTAACCACTAATGTACTTCTTGTACATACATTTTCCTATTTGGTATTTATATGCACAAGGAACTATAGATCACATGATCTTTATGATTGGCATAGAATACAATTTTAAAGTTTATGCATGGTGCAGTGCTTATCTGTTCAACAGTTTTTACTGATGAATAATATTCTATTACACAAATATGATGTTTTTATCCATCGATCAGGTGATGCACATTTGAGTTTTTCCATTTTTTGAATGTTATGGGTAGTGCTGCTGTGAACTCTCACACAAAAGTTTTCCTATAGACATTGTTCCTGAGGGGACCTACCTAGGGGTGGAACTACTGAGTCATATGTTAAGTTCAGGCTGGACTTTCTGAGGAACTGTCAAAATTGTTTTCCTAAATGCATATTTCATTCTACATCAAAAAAGAGTATGTTTTACTTTTTCAAGATTAGAATTCTATCAAAAAGTATTATTTTCCAAAGGAAAAAAGTTAAACCTTTTCAGGTCTATCTGCCAGCAATGAAATACAGTCGTACAAGTAGAATACAGATACTCTGGTCAATGTCTTTCACCTCAAAAATACCTGCTTTAATGTTTAACAGGAAAGCATGCTACTTGTATGCCCCTGAGCAAAGAATTTAGCCCCTCTCTTTGCAAGAGCATCCTACTGGACTGAGAGCATAGAATTATAGAATCAGGAGAATTGCAGAGAAAGCAAGACAGGAGGAGGACATCAATGGGGTTTGCAAGTTGGCTAAAGAAGCATTAGGAATGCACAGCCCAGTCACCTTCCATCCCCAGTGGGAGTACATTCCGTATCCTAGTTATGTCCCATAGAGATTCAAGCATGTGACAGTGTAGCCTTGAAGCTGAACAGCTGCCAAGTCAAGATTGCTCACCAATAGTAAAAGCGTGCACTTTCTCAATGCCTCCAAAACAAAGCGACAGATACAGGACGTACCTGATATGCAGCAGTTCTTCTAAGTACACAGATATAATTGCACTGTGCACCAAGAAGCAATACCCAGAGATATTTCCTATATTATTATCCAAATAGAAAACAACCTAAGTGCCTTTAAAATGAGGAGGGATAATTTACAATATCATTTTATATGTAAGTTAAAATCATTGAATGAAACATAATGTCATAAGTTGGATGAATCCCAGATGCAGTATTAAATAATGAAAAATTACAGCAAGTTATTTATTGATAGATACACACACATACACACACATATAATGATAGTTATATAGTGCTTTAAAATTCCCCAATGTTTACTTTTGATTTACCATCCACAGAAAAAAAATAACTGAGTCTCTATCCCCTATTATAGTAGGGGATTAAAATCTGCCTGGCCACTTTTAACAAGTATCTGTTGCGGTTTCTCTTTGACACCCTCAGGGCAACTCTGAATCAAAGCAAGAAGGCAATGGGAGCACTTCAAAGGAGGCAGTAATGATATTCAGCAAGGAGACATGTGGAACCTTCTCTAGGATGAGTCCATGAACTTAACTGTTCAACCTCACAGCTACCTAGGATATAGTACAGCCTGGTATAGGAATCCCTAGATGTAGTTGATTATTCATGACTATAGAGAAAAGTGTGACCTTTATATATTTTTACTCCTAGATCCCAGTCACATCTTTACATTATTTTTGTATCTACTCTATATTCTTTTTTCTTAATTTGAGGTTAATATGAGGGTACAAACAATTAGGTTCAGTGTTGGCATTTGTTAAGCAGAGTCACTGTTGTCATTATGTTCTGCACCCAGAAAGTTTGACACGTACCTCTACACGGCGCCCAGCAAATAGGAGCACACCCCTCCCTCCTACCCCATCTTGAATTGAACTGAGTTTTTCTCTTGGGTAGGTATGTAATAGTTCATCTACTGGCTTCATAGTAGTAGTGAGTACATTGGATAATTGTTTTCCATTCTTGTGATACTTTACTAAGAAAAATGTCTTTCAACTCCATACAGGTTATTACTAAAAATGTAAAGTCTCCATCTTTTTTAATGGTTGAATAGTGTGACATAGTGTACATATACCATAGTTTATTAATCCATTCCTGAGTTGGTGGACGTTTAGGTTGTATCCACATCGTGATGATTGCAAACAGAACTAAATAAATAATCTAGTGCAAATGTCCTTATGATAAAATGATTTTTTTCTTCTGGGTAGATGCCTAGTAATGGGATTGTGGAATCAAATAAAAGGTCTATTCTGAGTTCACCTAACCCCAGTAAGAATAGCCCACATCACAAAGTCCCAAAGCTACAAACACTGGTGTGGATGTGGAGAGATGGGAACACTTTTACACTGTTATATTTTTTAGAAGTAATAAATTAAAAATATGTAATTGCTAGAGTATTCTCAAGTTTTATATTTTATTTCTGACTTTTGATATTTTTTACTAGATTTTCAATAGTCATCAGAATTTTATCTGTTTTATAACTTTGTAACATTAAAAACTAAAAAATGCAGCTTGACCAGAAGTGAGACCTTATTTCTACAAAAAAAATAGAAAAATTAGCCAACTATGGCAGCTCATACCTATAGGTTTAGCTACTTTCTAGCCTGAGGCAGGAGAATTGCTTGAGCCCAGCAGTCTCAGGTTGCAGTGAGCTACTACAATGCCACAGCACTCTACCTGAGGCAACTCTCTCTCCAAAAAAAAAAGAAAGAACACTGGAAAAAAATACTTCCTAAGAATAAGAACATCACATTCAGATTTTCAAAGAACAGACTAAGCATGTGGCTTTATAGGACTCCATATGTATACCTTTTCCCAGTATTTAAAGATTTGGGAATAGGATGCCTCCAGATTATTAAGGATAAACATTGTTCTTAATTTAGCATTTTCATTAATTTCATTTCTTACTCATCCCATTTTCCGAACTTGTCATTTGACTTTTTTTTTATGGCATAACTAAGAAAATGGGATTACTAAAGAAGAAAGAATATGAAATTGACTATCATTTTATAGGACTGTTCACATGTCTACATATAATCTCATTTCAATCGAAGCCTGGTAGCAGATATAAAAAACTGGAAGTGAGGAAAGTCCTAAGATTTGCCTAAGAATTTAGAGCTCATAGATTATGAATTTGGGATTAGAACTCTGCCCTGTATATTGAATTTGGTGATGGGATAACATTAGCTCTTAGAGCAGGTAATAGGATTGTCCTTCAGGCCATGCCCTTCGCTCCACTCCCTAAAGACCTATTCTGGTAACAAAGTTGTGCAGACTGTACCTGTGAGAGTCCTTCTTCAGTGTAAGTGCAGAAGAGTCGTCCTCAGCCCCTGCCCCAGGGGCCCCAGGCTTTTCCTCATCCCTCCTTGTGATTGATCAGTAGTAATTCTCCAAGCCACACGCTGCATTTCCACGGAGAGTCTGGATCCCTCCCCAAGCACTGAGAGCCACTAGTTGTCCAATGCCCGGTACAAAGTAACTTTGTGTAAAATGTCAAATATTGTACTGTCCCCCTCACAGTATCACTGCCCTTCACATACGACTTGGCGGTGCTGCTCTGCTCCCCAGTTCATGGTACCTACAGGGCTTCATTTTATTCCTCAGCACACTGGCTAAAGTGTTTAACAGATGTGATTAGGGCTTTCAGATAGCATGAGGAGATTACAGTGCTGAGAAGGAGACTTAAAAGCTAAGCATTTTTTTTTTTCCAAACGTCACCTCAACCAACATCCCTTCCTTTACGAGCTACCTTCCCATCTCTCCCAAGTAGCATCTGCCATATTCTGTGCTCTGTCTCACAAACCCCGGACTGCGAACTGCAGCCTCTGGCCTCATTTAGAAACCAGAAGGAAACTCACAGTATAATCATTCAAGGTGTACAAACCCTTTCACGTGAGTGTGCGAAGCGAGTAACTGATGTCTGTTGTAAACTTTAGTTTTCTTGAATAGATGCTTTTCTACTTTTTTACTTTTGCATAACCAAGTAGACTATAGGTGTTTTCCAAAAGAAGCAAGCTCTGAATCTCCAAAGGAAATTCAGTCTCTTAATTCTAGCCACAGACAAAAGAAATTTTATTTCGTCTCTTCTTTCCCCTCCTCCTTTTCCTGCTCCTTCTTCTCCCTCCAGGTATCAAAAATTTTATCTTTCTCCAGACAGGATTTTCCCTAAAAATTCTACCTGTAATCCACCTGAACTTCCTGCAGACAGAATGTTTCTCCCAAAAATATGAGTAGCCCAATTTGGGCACAGAGACATAGTGGTATCAGATAATGTTACTATTTGAAATGTTTTTTGTCAAAACAGCACATTGCACCCCATGATTGCATTAATATACACAGCTATGATTTAATTTAAAAAAATTAAGTTGATCCAGATAATGTTACTAACTTTGCCAGATCTAAAGTTGTTCTAAATAGTAATTATCATTTAACTAAAACTTATAGAAAGAATTGTAATATGTGAATTTTCCTGTGGTATGTGCTAATTAGACATCATTGACAAAGGAGATTTCTGGACTAGTCTGATTATTTATATGTAAGGAAAGGTTTAAACATAATTTATTTCTGTTTTATTTGCCAATGTGTTTTACTGCTATAGTCTTTGAACAAAATGACTTTCTTATTCTTATAAATTAAAAACATTAATCTAACCTGGTCTCATCTTATATCTACTTTTTAAAATCTTTGACTAGCGTCACTGGATGCGGAAAGAAATTGGAAAATGAAAATAGAAAACCTATATTTCAGCAGGGTTGAGAAAATGTGAACCCTAAAAATATAGGAATTGGTAAAGTTATCCTTGAACTCAAGTCTTGTTCTAAATAACAGAATGAAAGGCCCCTGGATGACCTTATGGGCATTCTAAAATAATCCAACTTCAGGCACACATGGAAACTAAGGTCACTTCTAAATTAAAGTGGCAGAGAATAGTTTTATTATGATTTACCAGAAAGTTTAGAGTTCCATATCTGCCACCCATCTACCAAGCAGTTAAAATGTTCTATTTTTTATTTTTTTGTACTTTCATTACATAAATGATAGCCTATAAAGTAAGTTTTCATTTCAGTGTTTACCTCCAAATATTTACTTAGATAGATTTAAGCAAGACAAGAAAAAAATAAAAGAACAGAAACTTTCAAAGGGGGACTATCAATTGTAAATAAATAATTATTTAAAATTGCACCTGCACTTCCTTCTTATAGTCCAACATTGTTATAAAACATCATAGAACTTATATGTTTATTCTTAAATAAAATTTCCTTTTGTCTTCCAATAGCAAAGAAAAACTGTTTTGCTTCAAAAGAGGAGAGAATATTTGTCCAACCCTGTATCCCCAGCTCTACCTGCCCATGAACTGTCTTTAGAAAGGCATCAAATCAATCACAAATTGAAAATTTCTCTTTCTCAATTATAAGAGCACAAGGTTGTATTTTAATCTGTGTAGGTAATATAAGGAGACGGTTCACTGTGGTGATAGCCGTGTATTTGCATACACCCAGCACCACCCATTTCACTTTTCATTAAATGTGCATTAACCTAAGAACTACCCTAGTCTGTGTAAGTATTAGAGAATTGTGATAACACTGCACTAAAGTGACAGTAAATCATCAGGAAAATAACATTAGATGTTTTAGTTCAGTTGCTTTGTGGACCATAAATGTGAACTATTCTTCCATGAAGTTATAGATATTTTCAATGAGTACAAGTGACCTTCCTTGAAACCTGCTTTTATATCAGGGAAATAAAAGCAAATTTAGATGTGGAGGGAACTATATTTTCGTAATGAAAATTAAAGCTGGAAAAATACCTAATTATAGTATCTAATTGGCAGCAATGTTATTTCCTACTGCAATGCTCTAAAATGTATTCACGGGAAAGCTAATGAAGCTTTTTTGGCACACAGCTCCCTTTAAGGCTCCTCTGGTTTGTTTACTATTTCCAAATGCAATATTGTTTTTGTTTTAAAATATAAAGAAAAGGGAGAAGATGATGTTATAATTGAATATCTCGCTATGATACTGTGTCTAGTTTCTTTTTGAAAACTTTCTCACAAAGCAACATTGATACATTTTAAAGACTTAAGTATTTTTTCTCTTACTTGATTTTCATAATTTCTATTCTTCTAGAAGCTGTATTATATGAATTTCAAAAATAGCATTTAATTAAAACCCCCAAATATCATCACCTTACTACCATGCCTGCTTTCAGTTTAGTTTTTTTTTATTTTCCCATGCATGTCTCATATTTGCACAACATTGTAACCTCTGTGCGATCTTGGTAGAATTTTGACTCCATTCCATATTCAGCCTCCTGGTCGGAAACACCAGGTTAAAGAGAGTGACAGTGGAATAATTCAGCTGGTTTTCCAGGGGTAGTAAAGAGGGGAATAGAGATTCTCCGATGTGGAAGGAAGGTAGACGATGAAGGAAAATTTACAGTAAGAAATCCCAGATTTCCCGTGCTTGGTGTTCCATGAAACCCTAGTATCAGCTCTAATAATAAAACACATTTTTGCAGCTCTCTAGAACTTCCAAAGTGGTCTTTTGCAGTTGACGAATACAATAATGTGCCAATTGTCAATAATTTACTTTGCATGTCAGAAACCTAATCTCTTATCTTCAAATTATTTAATCCCAGGAATAGAGTGGGAATTAGCAGCACCAATCTGGAAGTGATATCTCCTCCCTCTCTTCTCTCCACAGTACTGTTCTGTAGAACTCTGCCTGGCAAACGACTTCCTCCTATCCACCTATGTGTTTCTGGGCATAATGGCAGAGAAAGAATTTACATTAAAATAATTTCATTCTAGGATTTTTGTGCCCCAAGTGCTCACCCTGCCCCCAACACACACACACACAACCTGTAAGAAATCTAAGAAAGCTTACATTTCTCCGTAAGTACTCCAAGCTTTTGTTTCAATCTTTAATGTAGGAGTCAAGGTCCTTGGTCTCTAAGGTTTAGTTGAAAAACCACTGATATAAAGCAGAGTCATTAATAGTAGAACAGTCTACAAATTTGTTGAACATGTTCATAAGGGAACCTTAGGGGAAATTGTCAAGTCTTATGCTTAGATTCCAGAAAGTATGGAGAGCTCTGTAGAAATATGATTGGATAAAAAGCTATGATCTAATGCTCATAGAGTGAGTAGGGGAAACCCGGAAGGTTGGCTGCCCAGATGCTTCTTGTCCTCTCTGTGCGAACATTCCTCCTTTCTTGTATTGACACAGGATCCTCATGGGAATGAAGGTCTTATGACCTTCAGCCAAATAAGTAAGTCAGATAGTTTCTTGCCAGCCAGGTTTCACACAGAATAATTTTAGGTTTTCTAATTGTCTTTTGGGAAAAGAGGTTCTGGCTTTTTTGACCTGCCTTGGGGGAAACAGATTCTGGTTTCCAAGGAAAAGTGTGGGACTGAGAGGTAAGAGGACCAGAGAAGGTAAGGAAAACCTTTGGCTTCTAAAGTCTTCCTCTGTTTTCTAAGCCCTGACACTAACATTTGACTTAGAAAGTGAGTCCTGGAGTCTCGGAATACCTCTGGCTTCAAATGATTGCTTTGAAATCCACCTCTGCACAATCTTTCCCCTCAGAAACTGGCATCTAAAAGGTGAATTTCATAAAAGTAATGTACTAAGAACCCAAATTTATGGGTAGCATAAATTATATGATTAAATTCTGTGAAATGTGCAGTCTAACTCCAAAATCGAGCTGCTTGACTATAAAAAATATTATACTTCTCTTGATTAAAAGGGAGCATGGAGTGAAAAATCTAGTATTCAATAATACAGTGATATAGCACATCGGTGACTTTCTCTGAAACATTTTTAGTCTAACAATCAATAAATAGATTTTAATGCCAGACAGATAATCGTAACTGTCCTCATGTAATAACTGATCCAAACACAAGTAAATGCTTACATACATTTTTTATTATTTTGGTCTCAAAAATCAAACTCTGACATAATGCCAAAGTGGTAGATAATTTTTAAAGTGAAAATATTCCAGCAGTTGAATTTAGTAAGTTTTCTTATGGACAGTAAAATGGTCTGATTGAAAAATCTGTAAGAAATAGCTATAAAGCTCTATAAAAATCTGACTTGTGTTGACTTAAAATATCAGTGGTGTAGAATCTCTTCTCTTCTGGTAAGTAGCTGGGGAGCCTTGGGAAAATTACTCTTTCTCTTAGAGTATCCTTATCTGTAAATAGAAACACCTCTTCACTAAACTATCTCATTGTAATGGTAGAAAAAAATAAAAAGGAAAAATGTATGCCAAAATACTTAGAGGGTGTTATTCTCATTCCATTTCCCACTTTGTTAATTATCTGTCATCAGCCTTCACTGGGTGCTCTATTTATTATGTAATGCCTTAATGTCAGAATTAAGACATTAAGAATATCAGAATCCATGTGTCCAATACAAAGTCATTGAACCACTAAACACCCCAGCTGTCAAGATTTAAAATTTGAAAATATGTTCAAGGAAATAATAGAAATGGCAGAGTCACCCTTGTGTCTACCAAGAAATATTTCCTGACTTCCTGTACAGAGTCAGCCTTCTAACTGTACAGAGTAGCCCCTTTCTCCTGTTGTTGAGTTACCGAAAATGTTTTCTGTCTTCTCCTGCTCCAGATAAAACTCCGTTCATCTGTAAAGCTCCCGCCCTCAGTCGTCTTTCAGTCTTCCCATCCTAGCCGCTTATATATTCTAAACACAACGTTTAAGTCCCTTTTCTTCCTCACAAATTATTTGGTGCATTTAGTTGGTCTTCCCCTCCCAAGTCTACTGAGGAGCAGTGGTTTATAATGTACAGGGGTGTTGGAGTTACACAGGCACTAGTCAGAACTGGTGCTTGTACTTACATCAGATGACTCTGGGCAAGTTATCCACTTACTCTTATTTTCCTTATCTTCTGCTAATGTGGGTACGGAAAAGTATGTAATGCGTTTGGTTACAGCCTAGCCTATAGTGGGCACTCAAAAATACTATTCACTTCCTCTTCCTCAATATCTAATATATTATTAATTACCATGATTCATAATCCATACATATCTGTTCTTTGAATAACACTTTTGTTGTTGTTGTCTTTGAGACAGAGTCCCACCCTGTGCCCCTTAGCAGAGCACAACGATGTCATAGCTCACTACAACCTCAGACTCAGGCTGTGGGCATCTGGGGTCTACAACAGAATGGACATGTTTTAAGTTCTTTGTGTTATACCAGAATTTTTCTCAACATAATTATAGATGATATTGGGGATATGGTTCACTGCACTGTCACATATCAATAAAATGGAATTTCCTTCTACTTTGAAAAAAGACTTTTGTGTTCCAAAACACTAATAATTTTTATTGATATTAGCTCTTTCTAATGAATATAAACACATATCCAAATAGTAACCTCAGAAAGTCAAAATAGAATAAGGAACTAAAACTCACATGCAGATTCAGAGATGATAGAGCTAATGAGTCATTCAGATAGTTCCTGAATTTCCTTATATTGTGCTAAGATAATTATAGTTGCAGATTCTCTGAACATACATTTTCTCCAAGTGCTGAAAAGCCAGAGGCGATCACAATATTTTGTACAACACATATTTTACACTCTGAATGATCTTCTGATGCAAAAAATAGATACCATTATCAAAATGACAAAACTAAAATTATAACTGGATTATTAAAGACTTTAGTGGCGAATTCTTAAAGCTTTACCATTATGGCGCAGCAGTAATAATTTCCCTTTCCTGTCAGCTCCTGGATTGCTGCTGCAGTCAGTATACTGCACACTGACAACACAAAATAGATGTTCACTTCCAAGTGAAGTCAGTGAGGAAGCAAGATATTTGGAGGTGAATAATCTATGCCCTAACACTCCGTCAGTTTCTTTGTTCTCTGTATGTTATTTTTCTAATCTGAATCAAAAATGATTTATCACATTATCTTTTTGTTCTTCTTAAGACATTCTGAAATGACAGAGTTGTCATTCTACTTTTAGTTTATCTTCACGGTAACCAAGAAATTACAAAATAAGTTCTTTGTTGGAAAGACTTGGGCTAAATGGGAATAAATATTGAACAATTATGTCATGTTCTTATTTATTTCATGTATAGATTTCATTATACACAAAAATCTACAGAATATGACATTGGCATTTTAATGTAATTAAGTCTGTCATTCTGTATTATGTTATTTATAGTTTTATAATTAGTTGGTTGAAAAATAGTTATCTTCTTCCTAAAGTTATCTAGCTGACTTCCTAAAGTTATCTGCCCTCTCTTTCAGCATTTCTATTATCATTTCACTCCCTATAAATTTTAACATTTGAAAGTGCTTAGTAAATGGTTATATATGTGGAATTACATTTTTCAAAATCAGTAATTACTGTTATATTTGTTGACTACAATAAACAACACATTCACACTTGCCCTCATAAAATTTTACCATATAACACATAAAAAAATTAACACACGGTGCAAAAGGAATGCTGAGTTATTTTTGAAAGAGGAGATTCAGATATAAACAACAAATCTCAAATGACACACTTTGTATGAGATGGTGCTTATATGTGATTAAAAACAGTATATTAAATATGATCATTGATTGTGGAACAGTTTAGAACCTTAGAAAGAACATTTAAGTGCACCTTTGACCCTTCAAAACTCAGAACTCAAAAATGAAACCTACCACCAATTGTGGCTGAAAGTTTAACATCCATGTATTCTCTGCATATTCTATCCATACACATATAAATACCCAAATACTTATGTAATACATGCAAATGATTGAGGCATAAATTGTACTATACATGCAGCTTTATAACCTTTCTAATTTGCCAACTTATATTTTATAAGATCATTAAATATTTATAAAATACATTTTAATAATTGTACAATATCCCAATATCTACCTATATCATATTTATTAACTATGTCTTTATTACTTGACTTCATTAGATTTAAAAATTTGATTGTTTAGTACATATTACTTTAATATATAGAAAGAACATGTTTTAAAAAATATATGAACACAAAATCCGCTCGAGTATGTACTAATAGGCCAAACAGTACACCTCAAAGTGAAAGAATTAATTTTTTATTGTTTCAGGTTAATATAGGGTGCAAAGAATTAGGTTACAATGTTTGCATTTGTTAGGTGAAGTCCCTCTTATTATTGTGTCCCACCCCCAAGAGGTGTTCCCTGCATCCCAACACTGTGCCCATTAAGTGGAAACACACCCATCCCTGCCCCCCTCCCCTCTCCTTGCTCCCTTGCTTCCCACCCCTCTCCTTGAATTGATTTGAGTTTTCCTCTCATGTGGGTGTGTATTAGATCATCTACTGGCTTCATAATAGAATTGAGTACTTTGGATTCTTGCTTCTTCATTCTTATGATACTTTACTAAAAAGAATGTGTTCTGGGCGGCACCTGTGGCTCAGTGAGTAGAGCATCGGCCCCATATACCGAGGGTGGCATGTTCGAACCCAGCACTGGCCAAATTGCAACAAAAAAATAGTTGGGTGTTGTGGCCAGTGCCTGTAGCCCCAGCTACTCAGGAGGCTGAGGCAAGAGAATTGCCTAAGCCCAGGAGATGGAGGTTGCTGTGAGCTGTGTGACATCCCAGCACTCTACCAAGGGTGATAAAGTAAGACTCTATCTCTACAAAAAAACCCAAACAAACAAACAAAAAAAAGAATGTGTTCCAACTCTACCAGGTTAATACAGAAGATGTAAAGTCTCCATCTTTTTTAATGGCTAAATAGTATTCCATGGTATACACATACCACAGCTTGTTAATCCATTACTGGGTTGGTGGGCATTTAGGTTGTTTCCATATTTTGACGATTATAAATTGAGCTGCGATAAACAGTCTAGTGCAAATATCCTTTTGTTAAAATGATTTTTTTTCTTCTGGTGCCTAGTCATGGGATTGCAGGATCAAATGGGAGGTCTAATTTGAGTTCTTTGAGGATTCTCCAAACTACCTTCCAAAAAGGTTGTTTTAGTTTGCAGTCCCACCAGCAGTGTAAAAGTGTTCCCCTCTCTCTGCACACCAGATCCACACCAGCATCTATAGGTTTGAGATGATAATGCGGGTTATTCTTACTAGGATTAGGTAATATCTCAGGGTGGTTTTCATTTGCATTTATATGATGATCAGGGATGGTGAGCATTGTTTTGAAATGTTTGTGACCCATTTGTTGGTCTTCATCAAAGGAGGTTCTGTTCATATCTTTTGCCCAGTGGTAGATGCGATTGTTTCCTCTTTTTTTGTTGATTAATTTGAGCTCTCCGTTATTAACCCTTTGTCAGATTCATACCTTGCAAATATATTTTCCCATTCTGAATGTTGTCTTTTTGCTTTATTTGTGGTATCCTTAGCTGTGCAGAAGATTTTCATCTTAACTAAGTCCCATTTGTTTATTTTTGTTGTTGCAAGTGCCACTAAAGTCTTTGTCATAAAATCTTTCCCCAGCCCAACATCATCAGGAGTTTTTCTCATACTTTCTTCTATGTTTTTTATCATTTCATGTCTTAGATTTAAATCTTTTATCCATCTGGAGACAATTTTTAGAATTGGTGAAAAATGCAGGTCCTTTCACATGTAGTTACCCAGTTCTCCCAGGACCATTTGTTGAATGAAGATTCTTTTCCCCATGTGTTCTTTTGTTTGGTTTATCAAAGATCAGATGGAAAGTAGAAACTGGTTTCATCTTTTGGTTTTTGATTCTGTTCCATATCTCTGTGTCTCTATTTTTATGCCAATACCATGCTGTTTTGATTGCCGTGGACCTGTAATATAATCTGAAGTCTGCTAGGGTGATGCCTCTGGCTTTGTTTTTCATTACTAAGAATAGCACTGGCTATATGTTTTTTTTTTTTCCAGTTTCATACAAAACAAAGTACTATTTTTTCCAGTTCTTCAAAATATGATATTTGTATTTTATGGGGATTGCACTGAATCTAGATTGCCTTGGGTAGAATAGACATTTTAACAATGTTGATACTTCCCAGCCAAGAGCAAGGTATATTCCTCCACTTGTTAATGTCTTCTGCTGTTTCTTAGGGTTTCATAATGCTCTTTGTAGACATCCATCACCTCTTTTGTTAGGTATATTCCAAAGTATTTTATTTTCTTTGAAACCAATGTGAATGGAATTGTATCCTTAATTTGCTTCTCAATGTGGTTAATATAAAAAGGCTACTGATTTCTGAACATTAATTTTATACCCTGAGAAATTACTATATTTTCTGATCACTTTCAGGAGTTTTGTGGTTGAGTTTCAGGAGTTTTTTAAACAATTAATTTAGACATTTTTAAAATTAAATATTTTTATATATAAAGAACACAACACACAATGTGGTAAATGAGAAGACCAAATAACAGGTCTTTTTGAAGGGACGTAAATAAGAATTTCACCCAGTGACTTTGAAATCATTTTGTGATGAAGGAATGATAAAAAGGAAGAGGTGAGGGAGGGAGAAACAAAAGCATTATTCTCTGTTACTAGATCAGCCTTGAGTGGAATTTCAATAGATTGCACCATATAGGTGGAAGGTCTATAAACCTTTAAACAGTTCCCTTTTGTGAGAGCAAGTTTGAAGTCTTTTGTGAGTTAGAATGTAGAAATACCTGGATAGAACCCTCTATATGGCTCAGGACCTTATCATGTAGAAATGATTCAGGGCCAAGCCTCGCAAGGGCTTGCCTGCAAGCAGGTACCAGTATATTTCAGGAATTGCCAGACTACTCCCTAGGATGGATAACTGCCTCCAGATGGTCTGTTGAAGGTCAAGCATTCAATCAGCTTATCTCCCAGTAACTTGTTTTACGGTCTTTTTTTCATTATAGGGTTTAAGAATAGTTAGAGATAAGGTTAGTGGTATGGTTTTCAGCTAATCAACAGACTCCTTGGTGCTGGGCTGTGCTGGGCCTGTGTCAGGAGTTTTGAGTCACTTGTTTGTTAATTAATTGTGTGTATGTGCAGTAAGGTCTATATAAGCTTTGGTAGAATAAAGAACTTTACTGGATTGCCAGGGAGAGCTCCAGTCCTTTATTCTCCAACATTTCTCTGCAGGTCTTATCTCTGCTGTGACGCATCACACACCCCTACATGTGACATTCATGCAACAGCACTCATAAACTTATTATCTGTAATATACATCTATTCAAATTCCTATTACTTTCACAGTGGTATGAATAAAAATTAAACATTTTTTCCAGTTTTCAATTAACGGAGCTTTATTGAGTTTTACTTATCTATGCTTTAGATTAGTCAGATACTCATTCTGTTGGACATGTTATATAAGCACTTACAAGAACACAATTATAAATGAGAATATACACAATGAGATACAAAGTGTTTGCTATTTAAGATGAGAACAGAGAAAAAGTATAGGAAATGAGAATAAATAATAAATTTTGTGATTTACAAGAATTAGTATAAACTTCCAAATGTTCAACCTAAATTTTGAAAGTTGAACTGGAAGAGCTTTTTTATAAGACAGACACAATCAAACATTACCTATTAATCTGAGACATCTAAGTTCATGTCACTAAAGCCAACATCTCTTTTAAAAAAAAAAAAAATGCCTTAGGCGCTGCCTGTGGCTCAGTGAGTAGGGCTCTGGCCCCATATACTGAGGGTGGTGCACTCAACCCGGCCTCGACCAAACTGGAACAAAAAAATAGCCAGGCATTGTGGCTGATGCCTGTAGTCCCAGCTGAGGCAAGAGAATTGCCTAAGTCCAAGAGCTGGAGGTTGCTGTGAGCTTGACACCATGGCACTCTACCGAGGGCAACAAATTGAGACTCTGTCTCAAAAATAAAAAAAAAAAAAAACGCTTTGTGTTTACTAAAAACCAACCTGGAAATATTTCACAAAAATAAATGCCCATGAAAATCCTGAATCTTAATGGAAAAAGAAACTTTGATATTTTATAAAATACGTCTGTTTTGTAACACAGACTTTTAATAACTATGTAATCTAACCATGTTCATTCCTTTTTTCTTTGAAAGATCTTTAGAATATCTGTTAAGAAATATTAAAAATGTCTCTTTCTAAAATACATGTATTTTTAAAATGAAGCTTAAGAAATTTAGTTTGTAAATACTGATGCAACTATTCTCTGTAAATATTTATCAGTACTCAAGGAGCAAATTGAAAATAGCATTATTTTGATTAAATGCCATTTATTTCAGGAATTCAAAGATGGTTATATATAAAAAATATGTAGGTTGTCGTAAATATTGATTTCAGGAAAACACATGATTATGGTTATCAAAAAAACATAGGCACACAAAAGACCTTTGGGGGAAGAGCAGAGGGCAGGACCCAGACACGGAG
>CAUYQV010056543.1:0-17926 GCA_963574575.1 Galagoides demidoff | reverse complement strand
AGTGCCATGGCATCACAGCTCATAACAACCTCCAACTCCTGGGCTCAAGCGAGTCTCCTGCCTCAGCCTCCCAAGTAGCCGGGACCACAGGCGCCCGCCACAACGCCTGGCCGTTTTTTTTTTTTTTTTTTTTGGTTGCAGCCATCATTGTTGTTTGGCGGGCCTGGGCTGGGGATTCGAACCCGCCGCCTTAGGTGTATGTGGCTGGCGCCTTAGCCTCTTGGGCCACAGGCGCTGAGCCCAAAGGGGTATTTTAAACTATTATTGCCAAAATAATTATTTTGAATGTCTATGGACATATAGAGTCCATTGTAGGCTGCTCATATGAAAAAGAGAAAAATATTTTTGATAGAGTGTTGAACATGACATGTTACTTAGAAAATAGAAATAATCTCTAAGTCAGGGTGATGAAGAGCAGAAATTTCAACCTAGTGTTGTAATTTAAAAAAAAAGGAAATAAAGCGGGGGTGGGGGGTTGGAAGAAAAGAGTACCAATGTGACATCAAAGACATTCAGAGGAAAAAAGCATTTTAAATTGTCTCACATTTCCATATTAAATCTGAAAGGATTATAAGTTCAGGGTTTTACAGTTATCCCTGGAAAATAAATTATATTATAATACACAAATGTAGGTAAAATATCCCAAGAAAAGAGAAAAAGTTTTGTTGTTCATCTTCTGCTATCTTGACTCAGGACCTTCAGCTTTAAGTCAAGGTACATCAAATATCATTTCCTTATAACTTGAATTTTGTATTAAAAACGCAGGGATTTAGTATTCTCTGCAGATTTCAGATTGTCATGTAGGTATTCCCCTTAAATTCAACCCAAATTACTTAACTTTGTTAGTTCTAACCAAGCAAGATTGGATGCTTATTAAATAGATATATGCCTGAAAACACCTAATATAGAATAACAAATTTAATTATTTAAGACTATGTTGTTATCCTATACTAAGGATCATGGAATTGATACAACGGAAGGCTTTCAGATTTTTCAGTTAACCTTATCAAATATCCCACCTATTCTGGAGGGACTTTGCCCCACCACCCAGTCTGGCAGACAAAGGGAGGGAAGGTGTGATAAAATTGCACACAGTTTCTTCTTCTTGACCCAGAGAGAGGACACCTTATCAGCCTTTAATGAAGCAGATAGGTGCCTTCTTCCCCTAATTTCTCAAGGCATTTTTATTGGGATTTGGGGGTCTGGATATACAAAGTAAAAAAATGAGAAGCATCAGTCTCATGTTTTAATTACACAGGCAGTCTTCTGCTCAAGGAAGAGCCCTCTCAGGGTGAAGGACAGTGGGGCACTAAATCAGGGATCAACCAACATCATCATAGGGACTTAATGAGGGAGGGTTACAGCCCACAGGTTAGATAGCTATGTCTAGGGGGTATTTGTCAGATGTTATCTAACTCTGATTATATCCTATCTCCACTAAGCTGTTGATTTCTATCTAGACATTTCCCAAAATAGCTCCCATCCACTCTGCTGGATATTCCAACCCCCCTTGCCACTGCAGGTGCACAGAGCAGCGAGGAGGCTAAGTTCCAGGGTCTTTTTCTCTCAAATTGTCTGGAATGTCAGCCTACATAGCTTATATTCACAATCATGTGTTCTAAAAGAACATTTCCGATGAGACAGTTTGATTTGCATCATTTTTGAACAAGAATTCTATATCGCTAAGTCTTATTCACTCTCTAGTACACAGTCCTCTCTTACCTCTTTGAAGGATAATTTAAAATTAATCATCTTTCAGTACATTCACACATTTCATAGAGTCTTTAGGATACTTGTTTACAAAAAGAGAGAATTAATACATGCATTACACAGAAGAATTAGTTACCATTTAAAAATTGGACTTCAACCTACCCGGACTCTGGCTTGTCTCCCTTATAATAAAGAATTATTTTTAAAAAACTATCTTTAAATTTAATAATTCTTTCATGTGCTTAATTTAGTCTATTTTTGAAGCTCTCACTTGTACTTTTTCTTTCATTCATAGAAATTTTTAGTTCCAAGATTTCTGATATATATATATATATATTTTCAGTTTTTGGCTGGTGCCAAGTTTGAATCCATCACCTCTGGTATATGGGGCCAGCACCCTACTCCTCTGAGCCAGAGGCATCACCACAATATTCTTTTTTTAATGATATTTAATTCTCTTTCAAATTTCTCATTCACATTACGAGTTTTTTGCCAATCTGTTTGTATTGTCTTTTATCTCATCCAGTTTCCCTAAGATAATCACTCAGAATTCCTTTTTAGGCATTTCATCAGGCATTCGGAGGTCTGCTACTGCGGAATTATGGTGGTGTTTAGAGATATTGTTTTCCAGCCTTTTCATATGTCGTGAGCTCTTAAGTTGATATCTACACATCTGATGTGAGTGTCACTTCTTTTATTTCATAGATTGGTTTCTACAGAAAAGGTTTTTTTCCTGTAGAGGCATGGAATCTACAATGTAGGCTGGATGGGAGGATGCTTTGGTTTGGGTTCAGAGTGGGCAGTGTAGTGTGGTCTTTGTCTCAATTTGTTGGGTATAATCAACCTCAGAATTATCTGAAGTTTCCTATGGCTTAGGCTGCAGCTGCTTGTGGAGGCTTTGTGAGGCTTTCCTAGGGACAGGGATGCTGATGGGCCAGTGTTCAGGTCCATTTGTTGTGCTTGTTATCACCACAACTGTCAGCAGCAGGTGTGTGTGGGTGGACAATCAGGCCTCCAGGGTAGTTATATGCACTGTTAGTTTCCCTTGTAGGGATAGCATGCTGGTGCTCTGGAGGGCAAGTGTCCTATTTTTGAGCTCTTAGACAGAGCATATGGGCACATGGAAGCCCTGCTGTTGAAGATGGCAGATAACTCTGGGAGACAGCAGTCTCTGAGGCACATACCCTTTGGTTCCCTCTACCCTGAGGGCAGCCTTGCTGACATGCTGAACTTTTCATGTTCAGGATACAGTGCTGCCTGTGGTCTGGTGTACACGTCATGGCCACACTGCTGGATCTAGCTGGTACCAAAACCCTGCAGCCCTTTGGGGGGATGTGGGGAATATTTATTGTGGTTCCAGAGATGTGGGCCCCAGGGCACAGTGAGGTCTGCTGTGGATCACTCTCTTAGAATTATTAAATGCTGTAGCAGCTGATGTCCCTGGAGGTGAAACCCAACACAAATTCTCTCTCTAGAAGTATCCGGTCTCATGAGCTCTAGGAATTTCCCGTGGTAGGCTTAGGGCACTTGAGTGCTGAGGGGCTTCCCAGTAGCTTGGACTGATTGCAGGTGTCCACAGTGGGCTCTCCAGCTCACCTTTCCCCAATGCAAGGCCCCTCCTGGCTCCAAGGCAAGTCATCCGGCCTTGATTCCCTCTCTGGGGTGCCATTCCAGTCAGCCATGCCTCAAAGTTTGCCTTTTGCTTCTCTGCTGGATTCCAGCATTCTCCTCCAAATATTTTGTCAGTTACCCATATAGTTACCCACCTACTGTACTGGTTCTTCTTTTTAGAGGAGGAAAAACTTGGACACTTCTAGTCAACAGTCTTGATTTTGAATATTCTTTATATGTAATTTATGGTCAACATCAAAATAATTTTCATCAGTTCTATTAATTCTGCTTCAATTGGCATAAATTTAATTTATTAATTTATTTTTCATGGTTTTTGTGTTTCTCAGTTAAGTATTATTTTTAGCTAGTTTATTATCAGAGATAGTATTCTGTTAAGCCAGAATCCTAAACAAAAGTCCGATTTGAAGTATTTTCCAATTTCTTTGGTTAAGTACCAGGCAGTAGTCAGGCAACCAGTTGTCATCAGACTCAGGAGGAGAGGTGCAGAGTCAGGTAACAGGAGTACCAGGTCAGCTACAGGAGAACGTAGACAGATGGAGGAGGGAAGAAACCTCAGCATAACGTATTCCCTCCCAGTTGTGTTGGAGAGAGAAAGGCCACAGGTCTCAGGATGAGTATCCACAGCTACCACAAGACCCTGGAAAAAACACACGCCTTCACTTTACTCCACTAGACAGTTTCCCTCTTTAAGTGTTTATCCCTAAACTCTCAGATATATGATGACTTGGAGAGAAACAGCCACCTTAGGTTATAACTAACATCTCCAAAGATGAAAAAGACAGAGCAAATTTGTAGAATGAACACCTAAGCACAGTTTAATCATTCGTCAACTTCTTTTAAAATTGTCAATTCTGGGGTGCCCTTGCCCTGTGGATAGTTCCTCTCCAGGAAGCTTAGACAGCCATGGACAGTTTCTGTAGTTGGAGAAGGTAATTATTACAACTAGAGGATAAAGGTATGTTAAACTGTCCACAGCCAATCTTCAAGATTTCCCTTTACTCAACACTGACGGCAGTCCCCAGACGTGCTTCACTCAGGACACGGCCAGGAGCTCCCCGCTTCCTCACACATACGCGCACACACACAGACTTTTTCACAAGAGCCTCCATTTCCCAAATATTTCTAACATTTTGTTGCTTTTCCTAACCAATTTCTTGCATGCTTCTCTCTCATTCATTTAGGTTAATCAAGGTTGATACAGGAGGAGGAAGCTTGCAACTCCTTAAAACCTGTTCTGAGAACAACGTGTAAGATACACATAGCTTGGCTATTGTCAATTTCACTTTGACACGTACCTGAAGTGAAATAAATCTATGAACATTCTAAATAATTTATTTATCTCTTTTTCCTACCGATGGTTTCTACTGTATGGATATTAATTGCTATTCAGTTGTAAGACAAATATAGAATTAAATCTAATTCAGATGTAATTTAATATTTGAAAATGTAAAAAGGATGTAAGTCTTCATTGTCATAAGTGAGAACATTTGGAGAAAATATCCCCTTGTCTTCTTCTCCCCAGAACCTTTTGCGTTGACGTTGCCTGTGTATTGAAAAAATAATAAGTTACTCCAGTCTCAAACAAAAGTACATAAATATCACAGCATATTTCTACTAAAAGTTCCTGTAATGTAAATTCCTTTAGCAATTTAACTGGGTGTCTAGATATGTGGCTAGTGAGAACCACTGGGAGTATTTATAAAATTGAAACATCTGAGGAAGATAACTGTGAAACCCACACGCATGGAGATTCAGGCTTCATCTTTACCCAGAAAGACAATTTACTGAAACTTGGAAGAATCTTGAAATTAAGTGCTAAAAATGTATAAAGGATCATGTTATGGGAGCTTGGATGTTATAGAATCCCTCCGAAATTTCTCACAAATTGGAAAGAGGAATGAGTTACCTAATGCAGTAATGACGTGATTTATCTGCTGAGTACGGCTGCATGGAAAATTGCTGAAATTGTGACATTTATACATCTGACGTGGTATTTTTGCATAAATCCTGTGTGTCTTTTAAGATAATAAAAGTAAATATTTACTACTTAGTTCATTAGAAATCTAAGTATCTATTAATACATGTAATAGAACAGGAAAGAATTATACAATTACATAAAATAAGAAAATATTAAGCATGTTCAAGAATGAGAGGGTTCCCAAAAGTGTGTGTGCACTTTCCTTTTTTTGCAAGAAAAACACCAAACAAATATCTTAATATACTCACTGCCTGAGCAGTTTCCTCAAAGTGATGAAATGGACTCATTCACTGTTATCTTTTCAATAGTTGTTATATCTGGGCAGAGAGTAAGATCTGATTAACAATTTATTAAGATGTATTTGATGCCTAATGCAAAGGGAAAAATAGGTGCTCAACAAATGGAATCTGTTACCAGGAAGAAGAGCTCGTTGTCTGTCACTTTTATTCTCGAAAAAATTATGCAGTAGCAAAATATAAATTTACTATTTCAAAAACAAAATCATGAATTAATATGATTGATTCTGTAAAGATCTAAATGTTGCCACATCGAACCACTTACAATTTCACTTTTATATCCTTAAAAGTTTAAATGTGGCAGCTTGCTAAAGCACATGGAAGTTAAATGATCCTTTTAGAAGTATAGGATTTATGTTTTTCAAATGAATCATTTGGTCACAGATTTACAGCACTTGAAGATAGGGACTCTCTCCACGTGTGTTTCATAATTCAGTAATTTTCTAATCCTGTTGAAAGCATCACTTTAGACACCACTTCATTCAGAAATTACTTCATTTTTCTTCTTTACAGTCCAAAATGATATAATAGTCATATTCATCTTAAATATCCCAATCCATTTTACTTCAATTTCTACACAGAACAAACTGGGGTAACAAATTCTGCTATTGGGAGAATCTACACCTCCTGCTCACGGGTGGATATCAATTTTTCTAACCAGAGAGGATAAAGTACCTGCTATAGACTAGGAAATTCATCTCCAGAAAAGTATAAACTTGGTTTATTAAAGTTATCTTCATCAAAACACACATTTTAAGAAAATAGAATAATATTTTGTCTAAAAGTAGAAAAATCATAATCAAACAATAATGAGGAGTGGGAAGATTATCCTTTTCCACAGGTCAAGACCACACTTGCTTTTGGTTCAGGTATGATCAGTTTGTGGTTGAATCCACAATCTTAAACAAGGATGAGTTTTAGAGAATGGGTAATATTCACATAAAGATAGAAAAATAAACAATATTTTCCATGGAATTTTGTTCCCTTAACTGTAGAGATTCTATCCAGATTTTTACATAATTATGAATATTTGCAAAATGATGAAAACTTCACAGGAAATATTTTTTCTCAATGCAACATGCTGTCACACATTTTCAAATTAGTCTAGCTTCCCCTGCACTACAGGAAAGAGATTCTCAGAAAGAAACCTGTCCTCCTGCTTAGTAGCAAACACACCAGCACTTATGTGCATAATGTTTCATAAGTACTGATGAGTAATACTAGAATTACTGAAATAAAATTGTAATAATTTCTTGCTCTAAGTTTTTATCGTTTGCTTATATACCAAATGTTACTTGTACTAAGTAATTTTTGGTTGTTAGTGACTTAAAAAATCTCCATATTTATATTAAGATATTTAAGGGGTTGAAATCTCATTTTAATGTGTAAGATAATAGAAAACACATTAGAAAGACAATACCATTAATTGAAATCAAGCAAAGCAAGATGATTTTCTAAGACTTCCAATGACTGAATGAACCTACTATGAACTTAAAGAGTTACCGTGAGAGTGTCATACAAGGTTGAACTGGAGGTTTTGATTGGTGCCCTAAAATGCCTGTGTACATAAAATATAAAAGCAAGATGGGAGGCAGAATAAAATGCAAACTTATAAAGGAAATTAATTAAAGCCATTCAGGTGAACTTTTGAAATGTTCTCATTAACTTTAAACATGTAAAACCATTAAAGAATGTTTTTATGAGAGAAAAGTATGGGCAAATGTATTTGTAGGAAGAATTGCTATTTTGCTGTGAGCTCCAATACTCACCAGAAGGAGAAGGTGTCCCTCCCCTGAAGCCAATTGAAAAAGGCAGCAGTGATCAACTTAGACAGAGTGATGCTTGTCTGACGTGTTTAATGGGAGATTCGTTGCACTCACATCTGACATACATGCCTGAAGAATCTAAGACTAAATTCTATCCCCTCTGGCCAGAGTCAGGAGAGAGATGGAGAGGGAGAGGATGTGGGAGGGGATGTTTTAGGGAGTAGCAAATTGAATTCTCAATGAGATGAGTCATATAAAAATAATTTGGTACTAACAATTTTATATTCAGTGTCCAAAGATCTCCAGATGACAGGGAACAAAGAGAAAACCCCTAAGCCTCTGAGGAATGGTCAGCAGCTAGATAAATAAAATCTACATCGTCTGCAAAATGGAGTTTGCGGGTAGAGGGGGAGAAGAGGGAGCCTCTGAGATGTCATGAAAGGAATGTCCCACAGAGCTGAGTTTAAACCCTACTAGGACCAGTATGTGAAGCCATCTTAAATTACTACCAGTCAAGGAAGGCTTCATTTTCCCCTATTTTCTAGCCATGTTCTCAACCCCAGAAAGGTAGAAAATTATGACCAGCAGCCAGAAGAAGAGGGAGCAGTTCACAGGCTTCGTCACGCTCATCACCACAAATACACCCGCGTGAATCTGACCCCTCAGGTACAGTAAGCCTATTTAACTCCAAACCAGATTGCGGTTATAATTACTTCATTAAAAGTAGGGATTTTAATTATTTAATTGAGACTTGTTTTGGGGATTTAAAATTAAAGTAAGATGTTCCACTATTTGAGAGTAACTGTGATTTATGCGAAAGTTTTCATGCACTGTCATAACAAAAAACATCTCTACTAAATGAATTTTAAGTGATCAGTAGGAAAGAATAATAAAATTCCTCTCTTTGATATCCCATAAGTCACACTGATTCAAAGTGGTGGCTACTGTTGAAAAGAAAATGCCATCTGGGTATCAAAATTCAAACACACATCCTGGAAGTTTAAGTATTTTTATTAGCACAATAGGTAGTATCCTCTCCCAACTTAAATTCATATTGTTCAATAATAGTTTTAGCAAACATTGATGGCAAATGTCATTATACAAGACACCATGTTGTACAAGACAACTCCAAATCCACCAAATAGATCCGTAATGTTGGAGAAAAGCTCCAGCAAAAAGAAGGGTTTGATACAGAAGCAAAATTAAAACAGAGGAACTAAATTCATATTTTCTTCATATTAATAGGTAGACGTCAAAGGGATTTTCATTTTGGGTGTGTGAATGTTTTCCATGTTGTTTCACAGCCATCAGAACAGCCTAAGGAGCACAAAATAATGACTTTCACACGTAATTGTGTAACTGAAAACTTTGTAAGAGCTCCGCTGAAGCCGATTCCACCTCTTTCCCACATTGGAGGTTATAAAAACTAAGCCACTCTTTTGACATCTCATTTAAAAAATAAAAAATTGGCATCAAGTGTGAGCTATAAATTCAAGGTTATTGATATCTCTATTGGCACAGCAGCACAAGAAGCTATAAATATTACTTACATTCTTATTACTAACTTGAAAGTCCAGCTCAGAAGAAGGATAAATCACTCTTGGTTCCTAGAAGATAATCAAGAAATGGACAAATGAATTATATAATGTCCTATATAATGAAATGTTGAATTAAAAATGAAGTTGCCTATGTTTCTACTTTTCAGTCTTATCAGTGCTCTCTGTATTGCATTTGCTCAATTAATAAAAAGCAACTATGACTTTACATTGATAGTCATCCTAGCTTCTTTCAAGGTGTATCTGTGTAACCAAAACCTCTAAGAAATGGAGATATGGCAGGGAACAAGATGAGATGAGGGTGCTGTTTCCATGAAGAAAGTGAAAACGATGTAACCAAAACACTTGTAGCTCACATTAATCTGAAATTAAGGAAGACATCCAAGTAGCAAGGGCCGAAAACTTACCATTGTGATAGAAGAAAAAATTATGACTTTAAATTCTTTTTTTGACTAAGAAAACTAACTCCAGTCATAATTTCATCCTTGATATTCTTCTGTGACAGCTCTTGACAGATCACTGCTCACCCTGCAGGCTCAGTCCCTGTCCTCACTGTGCTCCAGTCCCCTCCCCAGACCCTCCAGTTCCTCCTGCACCTGACCCTCCAGTCCCCTCCCCAGACCCTCCAGTTCCTCCTGCACCTGACCCCCGGCCACCTCACACTCTGCCCCTTCTCAGTCTCATTTGCTCACTTCCTTCCCAGTTTCTGTCCTCGGTGTTACCTCTGTTCTCTCTGGTCTTGATATTTTCTCTGTTGATAGCCTCATCCTTGGTGATCTCTTTCATTACCATAAGCTTAAATACCATCCATACTTGATAACTTCCAATTTTTTTTTCTACAATTCTGATCAATCTCCTGGAATCTTGCCTCATATATACTAATGTCTGCTTGATGTCTCCTCTTGGATTATAAATAATATCCAAATATGACATAGCCAAAGCTTATGTATGTTGACACACAAGTACATACACAAACCCATATGAGTACACATGCATGTAAACACACACATACACACAAACACACACATGTTAACACACACATACACATCTCTCTCTCCAGATCTACTTTTCTCTGTATGATGCTTCCTCTCAGCCAGAATTTGGCCCAAACCCGCTCTGGTGTCCTTGAATCCCAGCTCTGTCCAGTGTCAAGGGCATCAGTGGGTCCTCTGGATCTTCCTCACAGGTCCCAGGCTGTATCCTTTGTTGCCTGGACAATTGCAAAAGCCATTTTACCTCCCTTCCCCTTTTTTCTTCCCCAGCTACTCTTTTCCTTCATGGAATCCGAATGACCTTCGGAATATGAGTCTTACCATACTTGTTCTCTGTTCTGACCCTCCAACAGATGACTATAGCACACAGGATGGTATTGACCCTCACACGGGCTGCCCCAGCGTGTGAACCGGCACCTGAAACACTCCTGACTTTGCACCCTGTTTGCCTTCACAGGCCATTTCAGCAGACTGCATTTCTTACAGGTCTTTAAACACACTGAGAAAACACCCACTTGTGGGGTTGCCATTCTTCCCTGATACATCACTTGGCACCTGATGGGGTCTGAATGCATCCCCCCAAATTCCTATGTTGGAAAGTTAATCTCCAACACAACAGTATTGGGTAACAGAAGGTGTTTATGCCACAAGGGCCCCTCCTTGGTGAGTGGATGAATTAAAGGGGCTTGCAGGAGTGATATCCTTCTCTCCTACTCCTCTGCCTGGTGGGGACAGCAAGAAAACCCTATCCAGACAGTCATACCTGCTGGTGCCTTGGTAGTGGACTCCCAACCTTCAGAGTTATAAGAAATAAATTTCTGTTCATTATAAATCACCCAGTAGGTGGTATTCCATTATAGCGGCTAAGACAACACATAGTGACTCTTTGTTCAGATATTTATTAGAGTGTGACTTTATTAGAAAGCCTTTCCTTGACCTATTTTATTAAAAATTCTTCCTCATATCTCATTCTGTTCACACTCATGACAGAAGACCTGCATCCAGAACAGATAAGGACATTGTAAAGGTCAATAATTAAAATTAAACTACTCTGTAAAGTAGGCTAAAAGGTATAAAATAAACATAAGAAAAATGTTTACTATATTTAGTTATCAGGTTACTGCCTATTAAAAAATCACATTGAAGCACCATTTTACATCCATTAAAATGGCTGCAGTGGATAAAAATAAACAATGAATGAAATTTAAATTTGGAGAAGTTATATGGCCACTGCAACTCACACTATTTGTGGGAAAGTAGGTCACACACACACTCTGGAGAACTGTTTCATAGTTTCTTATTAAGTTAAAGGCACATTTCCCCAACGACCCAGCAATTCCACACTTGGATTTATTCACTCGGGAGAACCGATAATGGATGTTTACAAAAACAAGTATACAAGAATATTATTTGTATTGTAATATTGGCAACAAGGGAAATGTCATCAATGAAAGAATTTGAAAATACATGAAGGTATCACAGTGAAATATTACTCAATCATAAAAATTGAATGAATCACTAATACAACAACTTGAGTTAATCTTAAAACATTTTAATATGCAAAAAATAAAGCCAAACACACAGAGACTGCATACTTTATGATTCTACATATGTGAAACTCAAAACCACCAACTGAGTCTACAACAACAGGAGTAACAAAGAGGTTACTTCTTTGAGAAATATGGTCGAATTGAAATTGCCTGGAAAGAGGGACAGTGAATGTTCTATGTTCTGAGGTAAGAATAATATTCTTCCAGTTGATTCAAGTTCCATTAACCAAGGAATAGAGATTGCCCCTAAATTTCTACTTATGGTGTTCACTCAACTGAATACTAAGACCTGTGACTTTTATTGTACATTCATATTGCCTCAAAAATGTGTAATGAAACTAATAAGATACATCCACATTATAAATGCATTTCTAGTTTTTATAAGGACATGAAGTATTTCCTAAGGGGGGAGGGTCTCAAGTAAGTTCTGTTTAAATGTTAAACAGAAAAGTATCTATTTAAATGGTGACTGTTGTGTTAAATTTTAGGTTTATGGATACAATGAAATAGATACAGATAGAGCATTATTGGTATTGTACATACCACAGAAAATTTGCTAATTATATGTAAACTATATTCAGCCACAATCATTTCTTTCTATAATGCTTTCATGTTGAAGAAAATGTCCCATTTTTTAGAATTACAAAAATGTTATGAGAGGAAGAAATATGTATGCATTAAAGGATTTTCTTCCAAAGTGTTAACATTTAATTTCTTCCTGCTTGATAGCATCTGTACCGCTAGGAAAGTCTCAACAGTACAATTCTAACACACTCCATGCATAAAAAAGAGATGAACTCTGAGACAGAACTGGTGGCATCTGTTTCCTGGGGCTTCGATGCTCGAGGTTGTGACACTCAGGGACAATTTTAATGGTGTGGACTGAGACATTCAATTTCGTTTAAAGAATCATAAGAAGTTAGAGGAGTCAACTCCTATATAAATCTTCAGGATCTTTCAGAGAGACTCGAGTGTTCAGTTTCTATTCTATTATGTTTTCACAAGAGATAAATAATAGTTCAAAATGATGGAAGTAGCATCCATAATAGGCAAATAAATAAATACAAAATAGTGGTTTTTTTCCAGGTCACATTTTTTTTTTCATTGCTGAAAAACTGTTGTTGACACACGATGTTGTTGACTGAACTGAGATTACTTTTCAAAAAGTTAATTTTAACGCTTTTCTATCAACAGATTCTCCTATTTTCTCTTGAAAGCAAAGTCTGTGTAGACGTATCAAGGCCACACTGGATGAGGACGGGCTGCAGGTCTGATAGTTGCTGTCCTTACAGAACAGGAGAGATCTGGAAGCTGGAGACAGAGCAGAATTAGGGTGAAAGGCTGTGAGTCAAGTAATGCCAAGGATTCTCTGCCAGAACCAGAGCCACGGAGAGGCCAGGGGGACTTTTCAGGAATCCTCAGAAGGATAGTGGCCCCCAGACCTTGACTTGGGACTTAACCTCCAGAACCATAAACAAATATATTTCCATTGCTTTAAGCCACTTAATTTGCACTAATTTGTTACAGGAGCCCTAGAAAACTAACGTGTATGTTCTTTTAAAAACATATTACTATATAAAGAAATAAGTAGGAATAACCCATACAATTGTATGAGTAATTTCACTTCTTTTTTTTACTTACTTATTTTTGTGGTATGACATTTTTAATGTACTCTTAGTTGTTTTGAAAGGTTGTAGATGTATCCTTGCCAAACTGCAGGTGTTGGTGTGGATGTGGAGAGAAGGGAACATTTTCTTTCTGGTTTTTTTTTTTTTAACTTTTCCTTACTTTTGGCCATTATGTGAAATAAAAATGTTTACTCAAATTACATTAGTATCATAAAGATAAAAATTAAACATATTTTTATTTCATTTGAAAATGTGATAAGGGAATTAATCATGTGTAACTACACCATAAAATTTTCTGTCCTATCTATGATTTAAAAATATAACTAACATTTATATAAATGCTTTTGAGTGAGGAAATTATGTATGTTCATTTTCTGTCAGATTTACTTTCCTCACAGTAGTAATTTTCACATTGAAGGTCACCAACCATCCATTGGAAGGTGAAGTTTGCTCTGGGTTATTTGGGGGGAATTGAATATAATTTGATTAACTTCTAAGAATATGGCTTTCAAAGAATAATTTAATTAAAGTAAAGGCCAGGATGGTGAAGAGCTAAATACCTTATACAGAACCATTTATTTTTGTAAAATAAAATTTATTTTATTCAATATGATTATCTAGTGCCTTACCATATTAATAGTTGAACAAGATGGTCAAAATGTCAAGCTCATTACTACCACAGGGCTGGTTAACCTGCGCCTGAAATTTAGAGACAATGCCTGCTGACGCACTTCCTGGGTCATATCTGAGCGGCCGAATGGAACCAGTTACTGCCGCTAATCCCCAGGTGATCTCAGTAGCTCCTGTGAGCAGTAGCATAGCTAGTCGATCTCAGGAGACCCTCTGTGACCTCGAGCCAGGCAGATACTTGGGTAAGAAATGCCAGAACAGAAATCTAAATCAGTCTTATGGAAAAATCAGTAGGTAGAGACAAGTAGTGTTTTGTACGAAAGATAAGATCAAAACTTCTCACAGTTTGAAAAATATTACTGAAATTCAATTAGAATAAAAATCAGAAATTGTGGCCAGTTGATTAGTTCTCAACAACTTATTGATCTAATTATTCTTCATTTATGTCCTTTATAAAAGAGTGATCTGTAATATTATAATTTTAAAGTATCATTTCTGCATTTCATTGTTTTATGAACATATTATTCTTGTATTATCTTGTTGCACAAACCATTTTTTTACCTCAATTAGTGAAGTAGGAAATAATTTCTTTGCCATTGTGTACTAGAAATACAAAGAATATTAATTAAAATTGTCAATGAAATTACTCAAAATTAACTACAGAATTATGAGATATTACATTATGTTTGTCATACACTGAAGTGGTGTATTTAACTTCCTATATGTTAATTTTTGTTATCATATTATTTTACTAATGTTAAATTATGAAAATTTTAGTTATTTCAGTAGAATAAAAAGAAACATAACAAAGATTATCCAAATTACACGGCTTATAACAAGTATGGATAAGAAGCTATGGTTTCTTTATATATCCCAGAACTATTTACTAGTTGTAAATAGTAAGTAAAAACACAAAACAACTGAATTTTTATTCTAGTAATCCATCATTTTGCTACCCATTCAGAATTTAATGCCTGTTCTACCTATATACTATATCACCAATTTGTAGCAAAGCAATTAATTTAAGTTCAGTAATAGCCTTTCTAACAAATAATTAAAATATATTGATATTAATAATAATATTAACAAACATTTAAAATAATCACGGACTCTGCATAGCACAATCATACACACATGTCTACGCATAATTTATATATGTGTTAACAGGCTTCAAATTTATTACTTTCAAAAGAGAAACGAGAATATTCAGATTACATATTTTATATGAAAATTTGTCATTGTCTTTAAATTACAAAAGCCCCTTTAAAATAGTAAAACTATTTAGAACTTATTTTTAAAAATTCTCACTCAAAAGCAGTTAAAAATATTTTCACACTCCACCTTCACTTTTTTTAAGAGACAGTGTCACATTTTAGATGTCTACTACAGAAGCTGATGAAATAATATTTTGTTCATCCTGACGTGAAATTTAACTTAATCAGTGGCTACACCCCTGTTAACTACTTAACTACACTACTTAACTGCTGGAGGAGCCTGTGAAAAGAAAATCAGCCTGAAACGTCTCCTGTAAACACCTGCTGTCTATCCCGCCCTGGCTTACATTATCTGACAAAGACCAAGACAGCCCTGAAGTTCATCTCAGCAGCAGGGAGCTGTGGGCCGGCCTCAGGAACAGGGGACTGTAACCCCGTGGAACACTACAACCCCTGAGATGGTGAAACTTCACCAGTCTCACAGGTCACCTCGGACATATTTTGAAAGAAGTAGATGAGTCAAAAATAGGCCAAAACAAATGAAGCAACAAAAATTAAAAGCAGCGAAAGCCATGTTTTTCATTTGCACTGATTTGCCGTAAAACTTAATTTGATCTCCAACCTAGTCAGATGTTATTACTCCTTAATCTTCCTGTGGAAATTACAGCTGTGCTTGACAGTGTCACCACATGAAGTGAACCAATAAATTGGATTGGCGCCACGATGGTTTGCTCTTGGAGTAATATCGATTTCATTGCTGTATGGAAACTGGTATCAGAAATAGCATAAGCTGGGAAACACTCAGAGTTTGGGTAAGGGACTGTCCTTAGCGGTTTCATCGTTCCCCTGTGCACCTGACATTTATCATGCAGAAAATGGCTTTATCAAATGTCACCTTGAAAGAGCTGCTGAAGTTCTCTGTCCTCCACGGATCAGCGTCAGCCCCTCTGTCTAAGGAACGGGCAGTTAACACTTTGCTGTGCCCAGAGCTAGTGACAGAGAGAAGTGAGGATGGTTTTTAAGATTTTACAGGTCAGGTGTTCTGTGAGTAAGGATGTGTGTGAAGCACACTTCACGGGTGACTCTAGCAGGTGGCATGAAGAAGGAGGCGGGTCACCCACCTCTGCTTGTAGTGATCTACTCAGTAGACGGATGATGATTCCAGAAGAATTATCCCTCAACAGAATGGCAGGCCTTTCTAACACCGCCAAAGAGTTTACTCTTAGTTTTTACCAACCAAAAATTCATCATTTTCATGCTGTCTTAGTATAACCAGAACTGATGTGATGGTTACGTTGCTTTCTGTGTAGTTACAGGTTCTGTTTCTTCTGGCTTCTTTTAAATGTTTTTCTCTCTCGTTGGTTTCTGCAATCTGAGTATAACACGTCTGGATGTAGATGACGTGGCCTTTGTCCTGCTTGGTTCTCTGACTTTCCTGGGATCCCTGGCCTGGTGTTTATCATTAATTTTTCAATATTCTCCACAGTGATCCTTCAGTATTTCCTCTGTTCCTTTCTCCTTTCTGTCTTGTGTCCTGTTACATGTATATTTCAGGTTTTGAAATGTTCTTCAGTTCATAAATCCTCCGCCCTGCTTTTCTTCACTGCTTTATTTCTTGTTCTTCAGTTTGAGAAGCTCCCGCTGATGTATTTACTACCTGTCTGATTACTTCCTCAGCCTTGTCTTGTCCACTAAAGGGCTCACCCAACGTCCTCTTCCTTTCTGTAATGCAATGTGGATTTGAGGCGTTTCTTTTTGATTCTGTCTTAGAGTTTCCATCTTTCCGCTCCCGTTACCCACCTGTTCCTTCCTAGTGCCCACTTTTCCCACTAGAAACTCTCGCGTGTTCTAGCCCTGTCCTCTTTAATGTCTGCTCTGATAATCCCTCTAATTATGTCACATCTGCTCCTGGTCCTGCTGCCTCGTGTCACTCAACTGTGTTTTCACCTCTCATTGTGCTTTTCACCCTTGTTTTGGGACCTGGGCGTGACCTGTCATGTAAAAAGATCTGAGGGAAACAGGCCTGCAGTGTGAGGTTATATGTCTATCTGGGCACAGTGCTGTTTGCTGCAAGTGTCAAGGGCAAAACCTTCCCCTAGTGTCCTTACTTGTCCCCCGTGAACACGTCTAGATGTTTCTCTGGGCTCTGCACATGCAGGGGAATTTTGTAGGTCAAGGAGTATGTGCTCGCGTAGCTCAGCAAGACAAAGTTTTTTTCAAAAGTGTGTGCAGCAATTTACACTAAAGCCCTTGAATTTCAGCTATTACCTGGAAGTGTGAGTTGTGCTACTCTGGGTCAGATTTCCTGGCGACTCGCCCCGGCACATGTCCTTGACCTCTCTGGACATGTTAATTCCAGCAATCCTGCTCTTCTCCTTGCCATGCCCGCTTACGGCCTCCACCTGCTTGCCCCGCTGCCTGCTCTGTCCCGGCTCCCTTCTCCCTTTTCCCTTTTCCACATCTCTGCTCTGTCTTTCTCTTTCCTAGGTAGCTCCTGTGATTCTTCAAGCCTGTGGGTAGAGGAGCCCTCAGCTGTTCCTGCCACCTGAGTGGCTCTGTTGTCAGGGTACAGCAGCTTTGTTCCTGTGAACAGGTGGGTCTTACAGCCTTGAGCCAATTTTAGATCTACCCAGATAAACCCAAACACCGCTAGGACTCCCAGTTAGTGGAAGTTTGGGTCAATTCAATCAGGATTTTCTTCTTCTGTTTTACTATTAACAAACAAGAGGACTGGAGAGAGAGCGTTATCACAGAAACATGATATTGCAGGTGACTTGGAATATCCTCTCCTTCAACCCCCCCCCAGGTCTCCTCCAGTGGTACCCTTGGCAGGTGACTGATGGCTGTCACTGTGGCTCTGGGACCCCTGCTTAGACCACATGAACCTGCATTCTCCTCACAGGGTCCCGCAGTCTCTCCCACTAGCTTTTACTTACTGATCTCAGATCAAGCCTTTGGATTATACTTTAAACTA
>CAUYQV010056540.1:0-13533 GCA_963574575.1 Galagoides demidoff | reverse complement strand
AGCCTGCGCCCGCCAAAACAACAATGACAGCTGCAACCAACAAATAGCCAGGCGTTGTGGTGGGCACCTGTAGTCCCAGCTACTTGGGAGGCTGAGGCAGGAGACTCGCTTGAGCCCAGGAGTTGGAGGTTGCTGTGAGCTGTGATGCCACAGCACTCTACCCAGGAGGACAGCTTGAGGCTCTGTCTCAAGAAAAAAAAGAGTTGACATGGGAAATATAACCCATCTGACATTAGGCATTTAAAATGTCTTGCCACATAACATCTCTTAGGTGAATTTTTTTTTAATTTTTTAATTAAACGAATATATTCTTTTAAAAAAAAACTTTTAAAACTTTGAGGAAGAGTCCCCTGGACTGTCCCATTCCCAGATCCTGGCCTCTCTTGGGCTGTAGTCAGATTGTTTCTACTATGGCCCCTTGTGGCACAGGTGCTAACGCCAGTGTCCCCCCTGGGGTGATTAGTCCCTAGGTACTTGGTACATTGCTGGAGTGTAGGAGTTGGAGGGTCAGGGGCCAACTGTATTCTCCCCACCCCCTAGGAGCCTGAATGAACTGCGTGTGTTGCTACTGGAAGCCAATCGTCACTCCCCAGGGCCCGAGAGGGACCTGAGCCGTGAGGTGCACAAAGCTGAGTGGCGGATCAAAGAGCAGAAACTCAAGGATGACATCCGGGGCCTGCGAGAAAAGCTGACAGGGCTGGTACGTGGGGGTGAGAGGTGCCAGGGCAGGGCTAAGGCTGCCCTTCAGTCAGGCCATGGAGACTGATGACCTCCTGAAGTGACCGTAGAGACAATCAAGTCACAAGATTTAAAATGCCCTAAGACCACAGGCAGGAGGAGGAAGGGCCCTGGGAAGCCCCTTTGCAGATGTTGTGGTCAGCTGCAGTGCAGTCTGGGGATCAGGCCTCTGGCCTTCAGGGTTCAGAGCTAAGGGGCATCACTGGCTACCCACCCAGACCATGGGTGCAGTGTCACTGGGCCAGCTGCCCTGCCATCTTTCAAGTCCCAGCATGTCTGGCCACAGGGGTTTGGTTCTAGCACCTTCTGTGGGCCTCATGTGAGTCTGAGAATGACCCAGGAGAATACTCAGCCCTGGGATTGATGGGCACTGGGGAGTTCTGAACACATCCCCCACTTAGTCGTTCCCAGAGCCACATGGGAGGTGGGCACTGCTGAGCTCAGACAGCCCCACAGGGCACAGGTTGGTCAGGTTTATTTGAACATCACCTGCACTGTGCCCAGTGCCACGGGGAAATTTGGGGAGGGTGAGGTAGCTGGGGAGGCTCTATGAGAAGGAAGTTTGTATAGAGCAGTAGTTCTCAACCTTCCTAATGCCGTGACCCTTTAAAACAGTTCCTCACGTTGCGGTGACCCCCGACCATAACATTATTTTTGTTGTTGCTGTAATTTTGCTGCTGTTATGAATCATAATGTAAATGTCTGATAAGCAGTATTTAGGCGACCCCTATGAAAGGGTGGTTTGACCCCCAAAGGTGTTGAGAACCACTGGTGTAGAGGGTCAGGGTAGGTAGGACTGGGCAGCACCAGAAGGGCTGTGTTCGTGTGGGAGGGAGAAGATGACCAGCCACCTAAGGCAGGTGGCACTCTCGGCACTTTGGTGGGCAGCTGTAGAGAGAAGGCATCCCTACAAGACAGTGGGGGGCAATGGAAGAAGGAAAATAGGGAGGGGGCCCTGGATTTGGGGACTTGGAATTGTGGAGCTTCTGGTACAGCCTGAGAGTTCGGGGCAGGGGACCCTGAGGGGAGGGAGAGAGGCTGAGGGGTGTTTGAGTGATTCCCAGGCCTGGACCCAGAGATGCAGTGGGGCCAGAGACTGTCCTGCCTGGAGGTAAGACCCACACACACACTACACACATTCTCTCACACACACATGCACATGTGCACACATATTCTCCTACTCCCTTACCGCTCCAGGACAAAGAGAAGTCCCTGTCAGAGCAGAGGCGCTACTCCCTCATCGACCCGTCCTCAGCGCCCGAACTCCTGAGGCTGCAGCACCAGCTGATGAGCACTGAGGATGCGCTGCGGGATGCACTGGACCAGTCTCAGCAGGTGGAGAAGCTCATGGAGGCCATGAGGAGCTGCCCCGACAAGGCCCAGGTGAGCCATGGGCCAGGCCTGGTGACCAGCAGGCAGCCATTGTGGCAGTGTCACTGAGGAGCCCTGGCCTGGGGTCCTAGTCTGAAAGGGGTGGAGGCCAGGTCAAGGGGTACATGCTTATACCCTGAGCAGTCATTCTTCAAGCTGGGCCCTGGGGGTTCCCGGGAGCCCCAGCCTGCAGAGGTTGGGGTTAAGAACTCAAGCCAGTCCTGTTGGGAAGGCCGCCATCTAGTGGGCCAACCAGGAACTGCTGCCTGGCACACCTCACTCAGCCTCTCCTGATGACTCTTGCAGACAATCGCCAATTCTAGTTCTGCAAACGGCATCCACCAGCAAGACAAAGCCCACAAACAGGAGGTAAGGCCTGCCCTGCTCCGCATAGCCCACCTCTCTGGGGAAAAACCCTGAAAAGTCACTAAAAATAAAGACAAAGACGCCTTGTGCAAGAAGCTTTGCAATAGGGCTCCCTGAGGAGGGGGCTGTTGTAGTCAGACCTGAATCAGTATCCGTCCTCCTCTTTGGATCTCATTATCTTCCCTGCTTTAAAAACATCTTTATTGTAAAGTATTACATGCCTGTCTTAGTTGTTCAGTGTTCCTGTAAAGGAATACGTGAAGCTGGGTAATTTATAAAGAAAGCTCTTGGTTGTGCTGACTGGAAGGTTCAAGACTTGGGAAGCTCTGTCCCATGCATGGAAGGAGGCAAAGGGGAGCTGGTATGTGCAGAGGTCACATAGGGAGAGAGGAAGAGGAGGGTGCCAGGCTGTTTTTAACAACCAGTTCTCGAGGTAACTAATAAGAACGAGAACTGGCTTAGACATCTGAGCTGTAGCAGTGCCTATATGGAAACTTCTGGAAAAAATCCAAAAATGTATAAGGAAGAAACTGCTAACCAGTAGCTCTTCTCCTCAGAAATGACGTGGCCCAGGAACCCTGGTGACCTCTAAGTGGTCTCCTTCCTGAACTTTCCTAGGCATGTACATGTGTATGTATGTGAATGTCCATGTGTATACTCGCTAAGAGTCGGATCAGTACTCTCAGCAGCATTTTCATGCTCATTTGCAAACACACAGGTGAATAACTTGAACTGTCTGGTGTGCACTCCCCCTCTGAGGTTGAACAAGGCTATGCTCTGCCTCCCTGTTTCAGGTCTCACACTGTAAACAAGTGTCTTTTTCATGGTTCGGACCATAAACATGGTCTATTTAGTGCCACATATGCATATTTTTGTGCTTTTCTTCTTGTTGGTGATTTTGCTGTTTAACTTGGCCCTAAGGCATAGTGCTGAAGTGCTATCGAATACTTGTAAGCGCAAGTGTGCTATGATTTGACAGAGAAAATCTGTGTGGTAGGCAAGCTTCATTCAAGCATGGGCTACAGTGTTGTTGGCCAAGGTTGTGTTTTGATCAGTTGACAAAAATGTGATTAGAGGCTCACAGAACCCTAATCCTGTATTTTCATTAGGAGTGATGGTTCAGTGTTCCATAATGCAGTGTTCATGCTGACATACGATATAACTACTGCAAATAATTAGAGTCATTATTATAATTGTGTGCATAGGCATATGTGCTTTTTATTTAGAAATAATTTCAGTGGGGCATGGTAGCTCATGCCTCTAATCCTAGCATTTTGGGAGGCTGAAATGGGTAGATTGCCTGAACTCAGGAGTACAAAACCAGCCTCAGTAAGAGCAAGACTCTATATCTACTAAACATAGAAAAACTAGCCACTTGTTGTGGTGGGCACCTGTAGTCCCAGCTACTCAGGAGGCTGAAGCAAGAAGATCACTTGATCCCAAGAGTTTAAGGTTGCTATGAGCTATGACACACTCTACCCAGGACAACAGAGTGAGACTGTGTCTCAAAAAAGAAAGAAAAGAAAAAGAAATAATTTCAAACTTACAAAAAATTGCTAGAAGAAAAACAGTGTATAGAATATTGTACAGGCTATTTGCTGCATACCGTATTGTTAACCTGTTGTCCATTCACTTTATCCTTTGCCCTCTCCATGCAGCTGTATGTGTAGTAATATATACAACTTTTTCTGAACCATTTGAGTATGATCATGTGTATCCTGACCCTAAACACTTCAGTCTGTATTTCTTGAGCAAAGGACATGATTTTACATAACCATGGTAGTTACCAACCTCAGTGAGCATAACATCTAGATAAGACTTTAATCTAATTGACTCTCCAAACTCCACTTTTCTCAGCTTGCCCAACAGTGTTTCTATGACTCCTTTTTTTCTGTATAAGATCCAGCCTAGCATTAAGTCATCTTAATGCATTTAGTCACTATGTCTCTTTCGTCTGATCTGGAACATTTGCTCAATTTCTCTTTGAGTTTTGTGACATTGACATTTTTGACATAAAGTCCTCCCTCATTTGTTTGGTTTTTTATCTTTTGTTTTTTTGCCCAGGCTAGAGTGCACTAGAGTCATCGTGGCTCACTGTAACCTCAAACTCCTGGGCTTTAGTGATCCTCCTGCTCAGTCTCCTGAATAGCAGGGACTACAGGTGTGTGCCCCCATGCCTGCCTCACTTTTTATTATCTTTTGTAGAGATAGCATCTTGCTACATTGCCCGGGCTGGTCTCAAACTCCTGGCCTCAAGCAATCTTCCCACCTTGGCCTGCCAAAGTGCTGGGATTAGAGGTGTGAGCCACTGTGCCAAGCTTGCTTTTTCTTTTTTTTTTTTTTTAAACAGGGTCTTACTTTGTCACCCTCAGTAGAGTGCCATGGCATCATAACTCATAACAACCTCAAACTCCTGGATTGAAGCAATCCTCTTGGCTCAGCCTCCTAGGTAGCTGGGACTACAGGCATCTGCCACAATACCTGGCTAGTTTATTTTTTTAGAGACAGGGCCTCAATCTTGCTCAGGCTGGTCTCCAACTCCTGAGCTCAGGTGATCCACCCACCTCAGCCTCCCACCAGAGTGCTAGGTGTGAGCCATTGTACCCAGACCAGCTTATTTTTTTTGAGACAGAGTTTCACTGTGTCACCCTCAGCAGAGTGCCATGGCATCACAACTCACAGTAACCTCAAACTCTTGGAGTAAAGTGATTTTTTGCCTCAGCCTCCCGAGTAGCTGGGATGATAGGCGTCTGCCAAAATGCATGGCTATTTTTTTAGAGACAAGGTCTCACTCTGGCTCAGGCTGGTCTTAAACTCTGAGCTCAGTCAATCCGCCCACCTCAGCCTTCCAGAGTGCTAGGATAACAGGTGTCACCATACCCGGCCTCCACCTTGCTTTTTTAATTGAAGAATCCTTGTTGAGCTTTGTCTGGTTCCTCATGATGAGGTCAGGTTATGCGTTTGGGGTAGGACTATTTCAGTCCTTCTGAGGGTATCACAGCTGGGCCCTCATGTCCATCTGCCCCTCAGTCATGATGACCTGGCCAAAGTGTTGTCTGATTTCTCCACTGTGCAGCTACTGTTTTTTCCCCTGACAAGCAGTCTGCGGAGAAAGATATAAAGGCCATATGAATTCCTTGCTTCCCACCGAAACTCCCCCACTTCAGCATCCACCTCTTGCCTGTGCCAGTCTTCACTGAGGTGGTTGCAAAGTAGCTTATCTGTTAATATTTGAATGTTGGGGGGTTGGTGCCTGTGGCTCAAGGAATAGGGCGCTGGCCCCATATACCAGAGGTGGTGGGTTCAAACCCAGCCCTGGCCAAAAATATATATATATATTTGAATGTTGGAGATAGTATACTTGTGTTCAATTTTTGCTTTGTATTTTCCCCCCATGGGCTATTTGAAGCATAAGCACTTTCTCCCTTCTTTAAGCCATCTCTATAAATTCTACATTTCACGAAGTTGTGGGTGAAAATTGGTTTTCCAGACCCTTATGTGCCCTAAGTGCTCCCAAGCTGGTTGTGTCTTTGCTTGATAGTGTTATTAAGGGGGTGTCAGGTGACCCCTACCTCATCTCACGCCCTCCCACATGGACTGACATCCTGGCATTCACCCCCAGTATTATAAGCACTCACTGCCAGGGAGCCGGCCTGCCCTCAGCTTGCTATATGGCCTGAGGCAAGTGAGGCTAGAGCAGAGGGAGGAACCTGCTATCTCCTCTTCCTTCCATCTCACCTAGGGCCAGGCCTGCAGGGAAGAGGGCAGGGGAGGAGGGGAGCCTGAACAGGTCTGGGGCAGGGTGGAGGTTCTGGCTATAGAGGAGGGAGGCTCCAGCTGCAGGGCTGGGGCGGGCAGGGTGGCGTGGGCAGAGCAGCCACTCTCTACCAAGGTACCCTGGGAGTTGGATCTGCAGCTAGTGTGGCTCTGTCCTCCCAGCAACCCTGAGATTGTCCCCCAAGTCTCTTTGAGAACTCGCTGACCAAGCCCTTGCTCTCTCTAGGACAAGCATTGACCATGAGGGACACGATGGAGCGGCCCAGTCCATACCAGAGCCCTGCCCAGCTGCCCAATGGCGCCCCCTCCAGGAAGGGGCCAGGACTGTCGCTTTGGAGACGAGACAGTGTTTGTAACAATAACGTACTTGCCCCCGTGGAAAACCCCCACCCCAATCCCCTGCCAGACTAGGAAGCTTCCTCAAGCAGAGCCTTCTACAGAGCGGTACAGTTCGGACCAAGCCAGGGCCTTCAACTTGGACACATAGCAGCTTCCAGAGTTTGTTTGCAGAGGCAGAGGTGACCTAGCCGGGCCCCTCTGCCCAGAAGAAGCTGCCCCGAGGACCATCTTGGTGCCCTGAGTGCTTCCCTGCCCTGCCCTTCCTCCCCTTCACCCTCAGGTTCCCTTCAGACCCCAGAGGGGACGGGAGGCCCAACTTCCTTGTAGGCACTGAGGAGGGAAGTCCAGTCTTTGGGAGCCAGGTGGGGTTTCCACAGCCCCTTCTTGGGCCAAGACAGTCCCCCAGGGCTTCTTGTCCCACACACTGAGCCTTTTTCAAACAGTGGTACAAGCTCCCCTCAGCCTATACTCTGAGCTAGGCCTCCAGGTTCAGGAACAGGTCTATCTCCCCCCACTTCAGCACCAACTCACACACCTCCAAACTACAGACGGTGTTCACTTAGGCCAGGAGTCACAGTCAAGGGGAGTCTGGGAGCTCTTCCCCTTACCCTCATGACCTTGGATAAGCCTGGCTTGGGGTTGGATGCAGGGGCGGCCACAGTGGAGCCCAGAGTGAGGGCTCCAGGCATGTTTTGACAAAGGTCAGTAATATGGGGTCCCCTGGACTTGCTGGATGTTCCAAAACTGGGCCTCCCACTTGCATATACTTCCACACAGATCCTGGTGTACACACCCTGTACATACAGACACAGAGGGACCATGGCACACACATGGCCATGTAGGTGGCAGCGTTTGCGGTTAACCACACTGAGGCCACACAGATATGCGTGTTTGGCTTCAGGACTAAGGCCCAGGCCTGGCAGGACTTTGCCCACAGACACTGTAGACATTCCCACAATTTCATCGTGCACATGCATGCCCAGAGACACGCAGCCAGGCGTGCAGGGGTGTGTGTGCCTTGCACACTCATCAGAACACACATTCCAACAGCCCCTCCCAGTCTTACCAGACGCCTGCACACAGCTTCTCAAGCCCTTTTCCTATAGCCAAGGAAGGAACCATAGGGGTGTTGGGAGTGAGGAAACTCAAACAGCCTACCTGTCTTCCCCTCACGGCATCCCCCGCTTCTCAGAGGGCCACAGATTGCCTACTGCCTGGTCCCTCAGCATTAGCCCAGGGGGGCTCCCACTCTCCTGCAGCTCAGGGAGAGTTTCTAGTAGGGACCCTGCCAGGGGCCTAGATGCCCCGTTCTGCCTGTCTCATAGTGCAGGGAGTGGAAGTATAGTTCAGAGCAACAGCCTAGGTCACCTGTGAGTGCTGCCTGGTACGGTAGGTGGCACACACATCCTTGCCTAAATGCAGCCCATCTTGGGGACAGCAGGTCCCACCGGCCTCCTTCCCACTTCCTATTGGCTTTCGGTAGCTCTCGCATGCAGTTCTATTAACAGCAGCCTAGAAACAACGCTTTAGTGGCCTAACCCAGAGCCAAATACTGCTCTTTCCAACAAAATCTGGCAGCTCTGCCTCACCTACAGGAGGCACTGATCAGTCTACTAACAGCCAAAGGCCCCCACCGCAGGACACCAGGAGGGGCGAGCCCCAGGGCATAGGCTTGCTCAAAGCAGGTGTCCTAGAAGCGATTTCCCCGAGAGCATCTGCCTCCCTGGGTCTCTCAGCCTGCTCGGGTGGTCACCTGGACATGGCTCAGCCATGCCCCTCCCCAAGTCCTTCCTGCCCCTTCCCCTCCCCACAGTGGAATTGTTGAAGTGTGGCGAGTCTGTGCTCACTCGGGACAATAAAGCTTGTGACTGGGGTCCAGGACCCCTGCAGTCGTCTGCTCTTCATGGTGCCTTGGGTTCTCTCTCTCCAGCCTCTCCCAGGTGCCCCTGCTCTTGGGCACCTGGTGCCAGGAAGTGGTCCCTGACTGTGCTGTCTGCTGCCAGCTGATTCCTGCTCAGGCAGATGAGGGCCTTGCAGGGGCTGGAGCTGAGGGATTCCAGGGGCTGAGACAGCTAGTCTAGCCCCGGGAGAGGAACATTAGCAAGGGCTGCAGGGACCCACAGGCAGCCAGGGTAGGCCCAGAGAGAACATCCTCTTGAGTTTGAGAGGTGAGAGTCTCAGATCAGCTAA
Organism: Galagoides demidoff; assembly: GCA_963574575.1. Lineage (NCBI taxonomy): Eukaryota > Metazoa > Chordata > Mammalia > Primates > Galagidae > Galagoides > Galagoides demidoff. The sequence continues at coordinate 4,752 of CAUYQV010056540.1, read as the reverse complement.
CACACGTTTGTTGGATGAATCCAAGAACATCTTCCCCTAAGTAAGCAGATCCTGTCTCCCACTGAACCTTTCAGTCAAATGGGCTCGGCAGGGGACGTCTTTGCAAGGGATGTCCCCTCCCTGGGAGGTTAAATGAGCCTCTTGAGATGAACAGTTGAATGTGTCAAAGCTATGTGCCCTTTCTTGGGAACTGTGTGAACAGTGTCCCGAGGAAACAGTGGGACAGTCCAAGGGTGAATGAGAGTTTAAGGGGGACCTATATGTGCAGACATGGACAAGGCTGAGGGAACCTACAAGGGACTCTCTGAAGAGCCCTTACTGCCCCTCTCTCCCCACTGCCTCCTGCCACCCCCTTCATTGTGCTGGTCTGGGCGTAATGGCTCACACTTAGCACTCTGAGGTGGGTGGATCACCTGAGCTCAGGAGTTGGAGACCAGCTTGAGCAAGATTGAGAATGTCTGAACTCAGGATAGGGCACAGAGTGGGTCTGGGGTGGACAGATGGAAAATAGTGGTCACAGGCTCCGTGCCTGTAGCTCAGTGGTTAGGGTGCCGGCCAAATGCACCAGGGCTGGTGGGTTTGAACCCAGCCTAGACCTGCTAAACAAAAAAAAAAAAAATAGCTGGGTGTTGTGGCGGGCGCCTATAGTCCCAGCTACTAGGGAGGCTGAGGCAAGAGAATCACTTGAGCCTAAAGAGCTGTGAGCTGTGACACCATGGCACTCTGCCAAGGGCAGCATAATGAGACTCAGTCTCAAGAAAAAGAAAAAACAGGGCGGCACCTGTGGCTCAGTGAGTGGGGCACCAGCCCCGTATACTGAGGGTGGCAGGTTCAAACCTGGTCCCGGCCAAACTGCAACAAAAAAAAATAGCTGGGCATTGTGGCGGGCGCCTGTAGTCCCAGCTACTCGGGAGGCTGAGGCAAGAGAATCACCTAAGCCCAGAAGTTGGAGGTTGCTGTGAGCTGTGACACCATTGCACTTTACCAAGGGCAATAAAAAGAGACTCTGTCTCTAAACAAAAACCTTAAAAAAAAAAAAAAAAAGAAAAGAAAACAGTGGTCACAGTCTCCATCTCAAGACAGACCTTGTATAGATTTAAACAGCACCCTACTCTTTGGGCTTCTACTGCTTGGAATATAAATGGTCTCTGTCCTTCCAGAACTTTATCAGTATTTTGAAATGCAAAGAGCTTCTGCAAGCAGGATCCTTTCCCCTCAAGACTAACCTTGGGGTCCCTTTCACTGGAGCAAAGGCACTGGGTTGCCTGAGTCACCCTGACCAGCAAGCGGTGACCGAAGTTAGAGCATTTCCTTGCCCCTTTGGCCTTCAATGGGAACTCCATGCCAGGGACATGGGGTCAGAGAAGAGTGAGGTCCCTACTTATGGGTGCCAATGCTGACAGCTGTGGAACAGAGGGTGCTGGTGTGGGGAGGGAGGGTGAGAGGAGTAGGGAGGGCTGTCAGAGGCAGTAAGGGGCTGGAGGGCAAGGCTTACCTGTTGTTGCCAGGTCTGGCATCCAGGGTGGAAGGAAAGAACCTGGAAGAGAATGGGGGGGACCCTTGGTGGGGAAGGTGCACAGAGAGTTACAGCCCACAGGGGGCTCACAGCCTTGACAACTGGAAGCCTTGCCATTTGGGGGTGCTGGGGAATTATGTGCAGTTGGAGGCCTGGAGGGCAGCATGAACCCTTTGAAGGCTGTAGCCTTGTGGGGTGTGTGATGGAGGCTCTGGTAGCATCAGCCTAGAAAGAGCTCTGGCCCTGGGCACCCTCAGTGTCCAGCCCAGCCCACCCTCTGGCTAAGGGCTCAGATCCGTTCTTCCACTTCTCTGAGCCTCAGTTTCCTTATCTGTGAAATGGATGAAATACAACTCGTCTCCTGCACTGTGGGATCTGAGCGGAGCCCTGCAGAATCCCTAAAATGCAGGAGGCTCCACCCAGGCGGTTCCCTCTCATCTCCTCACTGCTGGAAAAGCTACAGAGCTGATGGCAGGGCAGGGGACACAGAACTCAGTATGGTTCCTCACCTGGTGCTGCACCTCCCCAGACATAGGGTGCCCCATACTATCCCTGGGTTGACTTTCTTTAATTTTGAGGTCACTTTAAATGTACAGAAGACTTGCAAAAAATAATGGGAGTTTCCAATCACCTTTCCCATTCCCCTAACACTAACATCCTGCAGGCATAACTCGTGATGGGCACAGCACCAGCAGGGCAAGTAACGGGCTTTCTTTGGATTTCCCAGTTTTTTCACTAATGTCCCTTTTTGGTCCCAGGATCTTATGCTGTATTTATCCATCAGGTTTCCTTAGTCTCTCTAGCCTGTGACAGCTCTTCAGACCTCCTTTGGGTTTCATCGCCTTGATAATGTTTAGAGAGACTCCTGACCGGCTGTTCTGTTGAATGTCCCTCAGTTTGGCACCTTTGGGAAGACAGTTCAGAGCTGCCCCTCAGGGCATCAAATCAGGGGGGACCTGGGAACATGTCTAATTAGCGGTGATGTCAACCTTGGTACTGGAATAAAATGCTGTGTGCCAGGATTCACTACCACAAAATTACTTTTCCCCTTTGTATTCATAAATATCTTGAAGGAGATACTTTGAGATGTTTTCAATATCCTGTTTCTTCTTAAACTTTCACCGCTGAGTCTAGCAGTTACCACTGTCATCACTGTGGTTTTCTAGCTCCTTCTTTCTACATTTATTGGTTGGGATTCTTCTGTAAGGAAGCGCTGTCTTTTCTTCCCCTTTGATCCAATTATTTATGTCAGTGTGAACTCATGGATATATTGTGCTTTGGGTATAATCTGTTATTTGCTCTCATTATTTGCTTTTTGGCTCCAGTTTTCTAGCTCTGACCATCAGGGGGCTCCTTCAGTTGGCTCCTCCACCCCTTTGACATGCCCTTATCCCTTATCCTGTGGTGTTTCTTTTTTTTTTTTTGAGACAGAGCCTCAAGCTGTCCCCCTGGATAGAGTGCAATGGCATCACAGTTCACAGCAACCTCCAGCTCCTGGGCTCAAGCAAGTCTCCGAGTCTCCTGCCTCAGCCTGCCAAGTAGCTGGGACCACAGGCACCTGCCACAATGCCTGGCTATTTTTGGTTGCAGCCGTCATTGTTGTTTGGCGGGCCTGGGCTGGATTCGAACCCGCCACCTTAGGTGTATGTGGCTGGCGCCTTAGTCACTTAAGCCACAGGAGCCAAGCCTATCCTGTGGTTTTTCAAGTACTTCTTTTACTTCTTGGTACTACAAGATGCTTCAGGATCATGCTGTATTTCTCTCTTCCTCAATCTGGAATCAGCCAATGAGATACGAAGATAAAGCACAGACAACCAAAGGATGAAAAACAGATTATTGGACTTCATCAAAATTTAAAACTTGTGGCCAAACCAGTGGCTCACACCTATAATCCTAGCATTCTGGGAGGCCAAGACAGGAGGATGGCTTGAGATCAGAGTTTGAGACCAGCCTAAGCAAGAGCGAGACCTATCTCTACTAAAATAGAAAAATTAGCTGAATGTTGTGGCAGGCATCTGTAGTCCCAGCTACTTGGGAGACTGAGGCAGGAGGATCACCTGAGCCCAGGAGTTTGTGGTTGCTCTAGGCAAGGCTGATGCCATGGCACTCCAGCCTGGGCCACAAAGTGAGACTGTCTCAAAAAAATAAAAACTTTTAAAACTTTTGTTCATCGGCTCAGCGCCTGTGGCTCAATCGGCTAAGGCGCCAGCCACATACACCTAGGGTGGCGGGTTCGAATCCCCAGCCCGGGCCCGCCAGGACAACAATGATGGCTGCAACCAAAAAATGGCCAGGCGTTGTGGCGGGCGCCTGTGGTCCCAGCTACTTGGGAGGCAGAGGCAGGAGACTCGCTTGAGCCCAGGAGTTGGAGGTTGCTATGAGCTGTGATGCCATGGCACTCCACCCAGGGGGATAGCTTGAGGCTCCGTCTCAAAAAATAAAAAAAAAAATAAAATAAAATAAAGTGTGATGAATGTACCATGGGATTTCTTTAGATTTTCTGTTTTCAGTGCTAAAAGGTTTACTGTTTCCCTTTCTAGTACAATCATGTTTGAAATTAAGAAGATCTGCTGCATCGGTGCAGGCTACGTTGGAGGACCCACATGTAGTGTCATTGCTCACATGTGCCCTAAAATCAGGGTGACAGTTGTTGATGTCAACGAGTCAAGAATCAATGCATGGAATTCTTCTACACTTCCTATTTATGAGGTAAACATATTACACAACTCTTTGTTCTTATGTTCTTTTTTTTCTTACTATATTAAATAACTTATATGCACTATTAATGAAAAAAAGCTATGATTGTAAATGATAAGAAATAATATGAAAAAATCTGGATATAAAATGTTATGGACATTAAAATTATAATTATGCTACGTACATCAAGGAATAGTGACCAGAATGAAGTATATCAGGATATTAATAATGGTTGTATTCATATGGTAAGATTATGAGTAATTATTTTTTTCTACTCTGTTTTCTAATTTTATCTGTTAGTGTCATTGCTATTTATCATAAAGTTAAAAAGGGGTAATCTGTAAAAACAAAACTTGTTTATAATATTAATGTAAGTTCAATATGTTTTTGGATTTTTTTTTTTTTTTTTTTTTTGAGACGGAGCCTCAAGCTATCCCCCTGGGTAGAGTGCCATGGCATCACAGCTCATAGCAACCTCCAACTCCTGGGCTCAAGCGAGTCTCCTGTCTCCGCCTCCCAAGTAGCTGGGATCACAGGCG
>CAUYQV010056537.1:0-16028 GCA_963574575.1 Galagoides demidoff | reverse complement strand
GGACATGGGACAAATTGTTAAAAAGCGGGACTTGTCCTGCCAAAAGCAAGACATCTGGTCACCCTACCGTAGCTGGTAAATACCGGAGTTAATTCAACTGAGAAAATGTGCAGGGGCACTGGTGCTCAGCTCTAACACCCTCTGTGTCCAGCAGACAGAGCATTCTAGCGCGCCACCTGCTGGCCACGCAGCGGCCCTCCCAGGCCAGCTGGGCCAGTGCAGCCCAGCGTTAGAGGACGAATTCTTGACCAACAATAAAAACTCCAACATGGTTTAAAGAACCAATTGCCTCTCAGAGTGAAAAAGCACTACTAATTTTTTAAACATTCCACATAAGACAATCATAAAATCAGCTATAATGTTTGGACTTTATATTATAAAAAAGAGACAAATAAGCAGAGAATTTTAGTATGTCCAACACAAAACACAGGAGACACAGAGTGAAGATGAGAGAGAAGGAGAGGTGCAAGATCTGGGGGGATGTGGAGTGAGGTGGGGTGCCCAGGACACGTGGCCAGCAGGACGATTTTCACTGCAGGAGGAAGGGAGGTGCCCCAGGAGGGCCACACGCTGGGCTATTTCTTGTGTCCACTCCTGGGAGGCTTCCCCAAGGTGGAGCGATTGACTCATCCATCAACTTACTCAGCCAATAAAGGACCAAGCTTGTGTCTCACAGACCTACTCACTGGGACGGTAAGATCAGGCATTTACATTATACAGGCTTCTCTTTCCCAGGGCAGACCTGCATGATCACTGCACTAAAGACAAAGGGCAGTTAACTGAATTCAAGCCATCACCGCAAGTTTGTTGACCCGCATGCTCTGTCTGCTGGTGGGGGTGTAAATCCACCTTTACCTGGTCACAGCTGAAGCAAAGCAGGAGTGAGGAGGGTCTTGATTTCTAACTGGGCTCAATGAGGACCACCTGCTGAGTTGAACAAGCAGCTGGACAGAGCTCCCAGGTGCCCAGGCTACCAGAGGCAGCGAGTCCTCCCAGCCCTTCCTGGGTCCGTGACCAGAGCCAGCACCTCAGCCACATCCTTCAAGCACTAAAGCCCCCTGGGGGTAAGACACAGGGGCTAGAGATGCTTGAGGCTACAGTTATTAACCATGTTAAACCAACGAGCAAATTTCCCTCTCACAGAGTGTATTGCTTGATTCACTGGAGACAAACTTGCTAGAAACTTCTGGCCTACAGGCAGGTCCGGACCTGGGCACCCCCAGCTGCCCACCTTGCCATCTAGATGTTGGTTTTCTCCTGGCTTCTCCTCCTTTACTGTCTTAGTCCCCCTCGGGCCTGCTGCTGTTCCTGAAGATGCTGCTTTGGCAGGAAGATTCTGCAGAAAGGATAGAACCATTGCCTCGTGTGGTCACCATGAAAACTGCAACAGGAGGCTGAGAGAAGCAGGTGGCCAGGACCGTGCAGTGCCCATCCCTGAGGCAGGGGGCGAAGCTGGCTCTAGGACAGGGACTCACACTGTGCTCTGTGCAGGTGTTTCGTCTGGGCCAGGACAACTGTAGTGACGCCTCCCATTTTCAACACCTGATGGGAGTAACCCACCGAGGCCTCCCTGCTGCTCTGTGCAAGACAGGGCATCAGCCCTTGGGCTGTGGGGTGAACCAGAGTCCAACACCAGAGACAACCACTCACAACCTCACCAATGACGTCAGAAAGGGTGAACTAGAACGTGGGCTTTTCTGGGGAAAGCAGAGAATAGGTGGGACTTGTGCTTCCCATCCCTCACCTGATGCCAACTTGTACATCACAAATAGACTTAAAGCCCAAACTTCCTCCCAGGGAAGAAATTATATCATTTTATTGACATTTCTTATTAATTATAGTATGAAACTGTTAGGTAGATAGGGTTCCAGCTCTTCTAGGGAAAAAAGACAAGGGTGAGATTCCCAGGGCCCCATGGTGCTGCCCACATTAGTCCTGTCCTGAGCAGCGGCTCACACCTGGGGAAGAGGGCAGACCCTACCAATCCAGAAATCAGAAGCCAGCTGGCCACCACCTACAAAGGAACACAGAGGACTCTCTAGCCCACAGGCCAGGCAGCACAGGTCCACAGAATCTGCAGGGGACCTAGAACGGCCTGAAGGCTAACATCACTGCCCTGCAGCTCTGAGAGGCTCGTGGGAGGTTCACATGCACAGTAAGACTCTGTGGTTCCCAGGTGACCTCTGAACCACAAGGTAGCCCCATCCGGGTGGTACAAAGCAGAATCCCCAAACATAAGCAAGACCTTTGTCGAAATAGAGGGGAGGGGCCCATGCTTCATCTAAGGCAGACGTGTCTTGCTCTCTGAACCTATACCCTGCTCCTGCTCTGTGAACCCACCTTCCTCTTCCTCAACAAACTTTGTTGCACACTTGTCTGGCTTTGGGGGTGACTGGTCATTCTTCAGCCAAGAGCACACCCAGAACCAACTGAGAGCGCAGGCAGCTGCCAGGAGCCCACATCGTAAGTGGACCGCTAGGAGGGCTTACAAGTGTTTCACTGTTTTTGCCTTTGATTCTGTTCATTTGAACTGAGAATTATAAAGAAAAATAATATAATGAAACTCTAATTTGGGGAACTCTTAGGTCATGAAAAACATCAATCTGTTCTGACTATGTGCCAATTACAATCGCCTTAAAGCTACAAGAAAATGATGTTTCTATTTATTGGAAGAACTAAGAGCCCATCTAGAAACATCTTAGTTTTCTGTTCTTATAAAGGTGATGGAAGGGCACAGCAGCCTCCGTCTACCCCTCAGAGTCCCCTGCCTGGGGTGGGACCCCTCCGAGTCCCCCTGCCTGGGGTGGGCATCTGCCCTTATGGAGCACCCTGTTAGAAGGCCAGTGAGCCCATCACCTTGAACCCAGACGAGAAATGTGCCTCAGAACTCTCTGACGAGCTCAAAAGCAAAGAAATTAAATATAAAGGACAATGCGTGTACATCTTGAAAATAGCATTGCCCTAATGGAATTGTTAGATGTGATTTAAGCATGAACCGGTTCTCTTTTTTTCATGAGATTATTATACAAATGTCAGGTCAATTCAACAAGTGATGTGCAAAAAAGGAATTCTTTAATAAATACATTCAATAAATATTTGTTGACATCACTCTTTTTTCAAGCAATATGATGATTTAGGGAACTGACCAAAGAAAAGGCATCGTCTCAGCCCAGAGGCTGCAGGAGATGAACCAAGAGCAGGACCCACGTGACAACACGCTTCAGTATGGACAGAAAGGGGGCACAGTGGGGAGCCTGAGAAGCTTCCCTAGGAGGTATCCGCCACAGCTAGTCTGCCTTGGAGGGGCCGCAGCCCTTGCCAGCACATGGCGAGGAGGCACTAAGTAGCAGAAAGTGCAAAGGCACCAACAAGTGACCAGAAGCCTGGTCTGGAGACCTGTGGGGAGGTGCCAGGCCAACACAGGTCGCAGGGTGAAGGGTCTCCTTTCCATGCAAAGGGCCGAGGAGCCCTGGGGGCTGAGCCAAGAGCAGCGGCACTGGTCTCACCACCAGGAAGAGGCCTGGCAGGGGCTAAGAGCAGTCTGCACAGACTGGGGGAGGACTGAGCTGTGCCAGGCCGTGCTGGGTGTGGGTGTGAGGAGTGGAGCAGACAGAGGTGACGGGGCCGCAGCAGCCTGGGCACAGGAGTTCACGCTGGAAGCTCCACTCTGCAGGGGCAGTCACACCCGTGGTCACCCACTTATCTCCATTGTGGGGTGCACTCTGCAGGGGCAGCCACACCGTGGTCACCCACTTATCTCCATCTCACTTGATAGTTTCCTGTGGGGCGAGTCACCCAGTGGTGTCCTTGTGTCCTGCTGGTGGGCCCCACATGCAAAAACCACTGCACACTGAGTGACAGAGCTAGGGCTCAGGGAGGTGCTAGTTCTGGGGTGACAGATGCAGCTAGAAAAGGCCAGTGTGGGCCCAGAGGTCAGCATTCGCCAGACAGACAGGTGACGAAGAGGGTATTAGATCAGACACGGCCAGGCATTAGGAAGCTCATGGTCCTCACATCCCAGCAGAGTAAAGTGCCCCCCACACACTTGCACGTGACAAGGCCTGTATCTCACGGAGAGCAGCGAAGCAGGAAGGTGGCCAGCTCACTGGCTCACTCTCCTTGGCTCACGAGGAAGTGATAGCAAGTGCATGACAGCAATGACGGGGACCCAGGGTGGGGGCACAGGAAGGGCATGAAGCTGAAGGAGGCAGGTACGAGTAGAAGAGAAGGAGCCACTTAAAATACCTCCCCCTCCTGGGAAAAAGGCCCCTCCAGTCATCTCTGTGGTAAGTGTGCTCAGAGTGGACAGCCAGTGCAATTTGGTCAAAAAGACAGGTGCTTGTCTGGGGAGGGATGCAGGGCCACAGGGGGCAGCCGGTCTGCAGGGGCTGTGCTCCTGTCCGCTAGAGCTCCCAGTGAGAGGCCCGAGCTAGCCAGTGTTTTTGTTATTATTACTATAGGAAGGGGAGTTGATCAGAAGACAGCCTGCCCTCCCAAGACCTGGAGGGTAAGGGACCCCACGGGCTCCCAGGGATCGGGCATGCACCTTTATAATGATGCCACTGTAATGCAAGGATCCAAGAAAACCTTTTGATTTCTGCATTCTGGATGTGCTGAAGAAAGGAAAAAACAAGAGGAAAAAAAGACTTCTGGATGGCAGCCTAGGTCACAATTGCAGGTATGGAATCATCCTAAGTGCCCATCAGTTCAGGAGTGGATTAGCACAATGTGGCATATGTACACTGTAGAGTCTACCCCACAGTGAAGAGAAATAAATCAATGTCTTTTTCAGCAATTTGGATGGAACTAGAGACCATTACCCCAAGTGAAATATCTTAGGAATGAAGAAACAAGCACCTCGTGTATCTCAAATAATTTGGAACTAATCAATGGACCCATGTTGGCACAGAGAGAAATAAAAAAGTCATTGGAAATCAGAAAGGGGAGGGGGTGAGAATCCACCTAAGTGCAGTAAGTGCTATTTGGGTGATGAGCATGTAAATAGCCCTGACTCAGCATTATAAAAGCTACCCATGTAACAAAACCATTTTTTTTTTTTTTTGAGACAGAGCCTCAAGCTGTCCCCCTGGGTAGAGTGCCATGGCATCACAGCTCACAGCAACCTCCAACCCCTGGGCTCAAGCGAGTCTCCTGCCTCAGCCTCCCAAGTAGCTGGGACCATAGGCACTGCTCGCCACAACACCTGGCTATTTTTGGTTGCAGCCATCATTGTTGTTTGGCATGCCCAGGCTGGATTCGAACCCACCACCTTAGGTATATGTGGCTGGCACCTTAGCCACTTGAGCCACAGCCAATCCACAAAACCATTTATATCCCCTTAATATTTTGAAATTAATAAAAAGGTCTTTTGGTACCAGAGTGTCTGGCTGAAGTTCCGGGTGCAGGGGGGCTGCCACTGTGTGTCTGGCTCCTCGCAGCCACAGCCCCGAGGCCCTCAGCTCCTGCAGGAGCTCCCGGTTCTGTCTCTGCAAAGTGTCCATCTGACTCTGGAGTCTGCTGCAGGTGTCGGACCAGAGAGACACCTGTCTCCCAAGCTCTTGCTGGAGTCCAGCGATCTGCTGCCGTAAGCACTGTTGTCAGGAAGAGAACAGCAGACAGCCTCTCAGACACACTGTCAGTGCACCTGTCTACAGATCTCTCCCGCCCTCTCTGACAGAGACTGTGTGTTTCTAGACCAAAGACACCCGATGACATAAACAGCTATAATCACTTTTATTAAGGAGTGCCCTTTATAAATTATTCCAGTAATACGGCCACAGAAGGTTGGCTAATTAATATTCTTTATTAAAATCTTACTGCAGCAAAAAGAGGCTTGAATTCCCTTTCCTTCTTTCTCTTCTTCATGACCTTTTATCTCGGGAGTGGCATGACAGCAGGTACAGCCACGAGTTCTGAAATGGGTCAGGCCCAGCCTCTAACACCAGCTTCACAACTTCCTTGCTGTGTGACCTCAGGTAAGTCATCTAACCTCTCTGGGTCTCAGTTTCTCTTACCCAGAATGAAGATACAAAATGGCCTCAGATTGTTATTTTGAGCCTTAAAACTGATGCTGAATGCAGAACGTCCAGCACAGAGACCAGCACTTGGGAAATGCTGGACAAGTGTTCTCTATTTCTTTTGTGCTTATTTTGTTAAATTATGCTCATCTTCATGTCACACACCTTTTCCTATTAATGTACAAAACAGACTTAAAATAAAAGAATTATTATCTGTTGGGTGGGATTAAGATACCATTCTTGTATGTAAAAGTCAAAGTTTTTTTCAGAAAACGAGATATTGATCTGCGTACATCAGAAACAATTTAATAGAACCTCAGAATCAAGAAAATCAATTAAAAAAAACTAAAACTCACAAAATGTATTGTGAAAACCAGAATATGACACTAAAATATATGAAGAATTGTTGAGCTAAAGGCAGGAGTATGCCCCTCCCCTCCCTCTATTTGCCTAAAATCAGGACAAAGGAGTCGTCCCCCTCACAGAGCCAGAGGAGGCTGTGTGGACAGGCGTCACCGCATGTCTTCACCTGCCAGCTCGGCCTTTCCCCCAGGGGCTGGCCTGAGATCCTACATCCTCTTCCTCTGTCCAGGGTCTGCTCTAAAACTCACTGCTCTTTGTCCACAAAGAACTGGAGCTCAGAGCCACTCTGAGGATAGCCCAGTCCCCGTGTCCTCCAGGCATCTGTGGAATACGTATGTTCAGAAGCCTTCACTAGTTTTCCTGTTAATCTGTCTTGTTTCAGGGCTCTGTCCCAACTAAGAACCTATAAGGGCTAAAGAAAAACTTATTTTTCTTTTTCTTTTTTTTTTTGAAACAAAGTCTCACTTTGTCACCTCAGTAGAGTGCTGTAGTGTCATAGCTCACAGCAAGCTCAAGCTCTTGGGCTCAAGTGATCCTCCTGCCTCAGCATCCCAAGTAGCTGAGGCTACAGGTGCCTGCCATGATGCCCAGCTAGTTTTAAAGATGACGTCTCGCTCTAGCTCAGGCTGGTTTCAAACTCCTGAGCTCAAGTGATCCACCTGCCTTGGCCTCCCAGAGTGTTAGGATTACAGGTTTAAGCCACTGTATCTGGTCCTTATTTTTCTTCTTCTATAGTATTTTCCTTTTATAAAGATTATTTCTGAAAAGTAGGTTGCATCATACTGCAAATCAAGTAAATTTAATGAGAAAATAACACACAATTTGAGGAAAAATTAGTGATACTACTATCTTCTTAGTTAATTCTAGAAGCAGTGGGCAAAGTAATTGCATTTTAATTTTAAATTAAATTAATATCCATTTTTTCTCCCAGAAATTATTCTAATAATAACCTGTGAAGTGCAGTGCTGTGGGCTTTGGAGCAAAGGGGCGTAATAGGCACAGAACCAGGGAACTTGGAGTGGGTCTGTTGGTCAAATCCCTGGCCTATCTCCCTCCCAGACTCTGAGCTCCTTGCCAAGGGCTCCCCCAAATGTGGCTTCAGACTCAGAAGCTGTGGTGTCATGCTGCATTCACGCTGTGCTAGAGCAGTGACCTCAGCAGACACCTGCTCCTGCACAGGTGGGTGGGGCCTCACACCTCATGCTGTGTCGTGGGCCCAGAGTCCCTGGCCCAGGGAAGCACCTGGGGTGGACCCTGGACCCCACTGACAGCATCAGAGCAGCAGCTGACACCTCTGAGTCCCAGACCTGCACAGCACTGGTTTGGCTACATGGCCACCTGTGTGACAAGTGCCAAAGCTGTAGCATCTATACCCCCCATGCTGCCTATCCCAGGGGTCCTTAATTTGACCCGGTAGAGGGTCCTGCTTTGTTCTGAGAATGAGTGGAGCTTTGACAGAAGGTGACAGCCAGGTGTGGGTGCTGGTTAAAAGTTGGGAGAGTTGGCTCGGCGCCTGTGGCTCAAGCGGCTAAGACACCAGCCACATACACCTAAGGTGGCGGGTTTGAATCCAGCCTGGACCCACCAAATGACAATAATGGCTGCAACCAAAAAAAAAAAAAAAAAATAGCCGGGCGTTGTGGCGGGTGCCTGTGGTCCCAGCTACTTGGGAGGCGGAGGCAGGAGACTCACTGAGCCCAGGAGTTGGAGGTTGCTGTGAGCAGTGAAGCCATGGCACTCTACCCAGGGGGATAGCTTGAGGCTCTGTCTCAAAAAAAAAAAAAAAAAAAAGTTGGGAGAGTTGTTGGACCAAGTTTTTAAAGTCTTGTGGCTTTGCTGGATGAGGACAGGGAAGCTGTAATATGAGGTATGACAATTAAGTTTGTGAACTTGCACCAAATGCTTAAATTGGCAGCACTGTACAAACAGCTCGGTAAGGTTTTGCAACCCTGGCGTGTCAGCGTCTCACAGCTGTGTTCATGTTGACATTTGGCAGTGTCTTGCTGAGTGACATTCGCCATTGTGGCTATGTGTTTTGTGCCCTCTTGAGAATGTCAGAGCTTGAATTAGAGCAACAAACAAACATCAAGTTTCTTGTTAAACTTGGCAAGAGTGGAAATGAAATCAGGGCCATGTTAGTCCAAGTTTCTGAGGATAATGAATGGATTATCCTCAGATACAAATGGTACAAATGGATTAAATATTTTTCTGAGGGAAGAGAAAGTGTCACTGATGAACAGAGGTCAAGGTGGTTGGTGATGAGCAGAACTGATAAAAACATTGCAAAAATTGGTCAAATTGTGCATCAGTATCATCAGCTGACTGTGAGAAGCAGAGTAGATCTCTGTGCTTGGCTAGAGAAACAGGAAAATCTTAACTGAAAATCTGGGCATGAAAAAGGTGTGTGCAAAAACGGTCCCTAGAGAGCTTACCAAGGAACAGAAGCAAAGGAGAGGCAAGTTTGCTCAGACATTGTGGAAAGGCTCAGACGTCGTGGAGAGGCTCAGACATTGTGGAGAGGCTCAGACATTGTGGAGAGGCTCAGACGTCGTGGAGAGGCTCAGACGTTGTGGAGCAGCAAGCCAATGTTTGGGGCCTGGTTATCACTGGTATGAGACACGTTTGTACCAATATGACCCAGAAACCAAGCGGCCATGTGCATATTGGAAATCGCCCAATTCTCCATGACCAAAAATCTTCCATCCGTCCAAATCAAGAGTCTAAACAATGTTGCTAACCGTTTTTGATATCAATAGGATTATTCATTAAGAATTTGAACCAACTGGACAATTGTTTACTCTTTGGAAGTGCTGAGAATGCTATATGAAAAACTTAAATGGAAATAGCCTAAATGTGTTGCCAATAGCTCACGGCTCTGGCATCACAATGACGTGCCAGCTCCCTCGGCACAGTCTGTGAGGGAGGTTTTAGCCCATAAACAAAAAATTGTATTGAAACTCCCTCCCTATCCACCGGATCTGGCCCCCATTAACTTTTTCTTTTCCCAAAGATAAAGTAAATATTGAAGAAAGACATTTTGATGACATTCAGGGCATCGAGGGTAATACAATGAGTGGCAGCTCTGATGGTGATTCCAGATAGAGTCCAAGTTTCCCTGAAGGTGGACTAGGTGCTGGCCTTCGTGAACAGTGTCCCAGGGGGACCACTCGGAAGGTGACCCAGTGTATTCAGCAGGGAGGCATGGAGCACCTTTTCTAGGGTGAGTTTGTGGACTTAATTGTCAGACTTTGTATTAACAGTTCATTTAACTCCCCTCCCTCCCATCAGTCATCAAGAGAGAAAGTCGTAGAGGGGAAAAGAGGCGTGTGGTTCTCCCAAGAGGGAGTTTTCTACCAACATCCAATATTAGCACATTGGACGTTAGCAGATGTGGCCTCATAAAGTGGCCTTGCCAGACGGTTAAAACAAAAGGGCATTAGGAGGGGGAGGGGGCTCTGAAGGACAGGAGTCCACTGTAAGTCACAACCCGGGACCTCACAGAACTCAGCTCACCATCATCTCCTCGGCTATCCTGTCCTCCCTGGGGATCCCAGCTGCCATGGCTGTCCTCTCGGGCTGGGCCTCTGTTCCCGGGTCCTCTGGGACGCTGGCCTCTGCTGGCTCCCTGGCTGTAAGGCAGCCTGAAAGCATTCTGGTGGGGAAAGAGAGGGCTGTGGAACTCCAGTGTGCCCCCACTTCCTGCCCAGTGCCAGCTGGTGGCCCCCATTCTCCTCACAGAGCTCCCCTTACCCTGGGGGACTGACACCCCAAGCCAGAAGCTGACCCAAGGGAGGGATAATGCCCAAATTTGGACACCAGAAAACAGGGGCAGGTACTGAGCAGGTACTCACAGTGACTCCTCAACAATCCGTAGAAAGCGCATTAATCATAGAAAATCAGCATGACACCTGCATGCTGGCCATGGGCAGCACATCCTGGGCAAGCATGGATGGCCTGAGTATGTCAGTATGACACCTGCATGCTGGCCGCGGTCAGCACATCCCCGGCAAGCGTGGATGACCTGAGCACAGAGCCGAAGCTTTCTCAGCTCCTTCAGCAGCTCGTGCTAGGCAGACACCTCCTGGGGGACCCAAAGCAAACCTTCGGCCACCTTGAGTTCAAGTCCTGGGCTGACCGGACAGGTGGCCCCCTGGGGCACATTTGTGAGCTCAGTGAAGACGTGGAGAGGAAAATGCCTCCCCTGGGGCCGGCGGTAGTGCTGGTTCCATAGGCTTCCCTAACGCAAGAGGATCCTCCCTGGGAGCCTCCAGCGCCACATCCCCTCCCTCCTGCTGAAAGGACGCTGTGGGGCTGTGTTGTCACAAAGAGGATGACCAAGGTAGGTCCAGACAGAGCCTTCCGGAATCTTGGGAATCTGGGGCCAGGGTCCTGATTTACAAAGACAACTCAAATTCTAACAAAACGTTGCCTGTTTATAGACAGATGTATTGATTCATAAATTCTAACTGTACATAATGTAAGAATGAATAATGTAGCCAAGTGATGGAGAAGATGCCCCAATGAAGGGCAATCCAAGGTCCCAACAGCCAGACCAGCTGATGACCTGGTCCCTGCTCATTCCTTCCTCGGAGGCGTCTTCCCACCACTTCCCTCAGCAGCAGGCTGGAGCTTCTCTCTCCTACAACCCCAAGAATGGGTCTTTCCCACTTTGAGAGACTAGCCCAGTGTCCTCAGCCCTAAACTCGTAAGCCCCCTTGGGTCTAGGGAAGACTTCTTTGCTCAGCCGCCCTCCCAGGTCTGGTCACCTCACGCAGTCCAAACCATCACTTCTGCCAAGATCTTGTTCCTCAGGCCGTGTCCCCACCAGCTGCTCTGAGCTCTCCCAATCCCTCCAGGGCACCAGAAAACAGCTGCCTGATTCCAGCTGCCACCCCCATCTTATGACTTTATAAACTTAAATGAAATGAGGTACTTACAAATCTGTGATTGGAATATAGCAAGTTCATCATCAGTGTCCCTGAGGAAGTGAGGAGTTGAGTCCCCCCGCCCACGGTCAGTACACAATATATAGGAAGTCATTTCTCCTGGCACACACTCGGGTGAAATATAAACTTTCTCTTAAAGTCAAAACAAATTATTTGCTAGAAGAGATGTTTATGACAAGAAAATGATACATCCAATTTTAAAAGGGAGACACGATTCAAAGTTTAATCATCTCACAAAATGCAAATCCATCCAAATCGTGTAACATCTGTGACAAGATAAAAATGAGGGGCAAGTGAGAGTGTCAGTGCCTAGGGTGGCCGGAGCAGTGGTGTCTGCAATCCACGTGCCACTGGTGCAGTGCGGTGACCATCTCAGCATGTCACCACACCCGTTCCCGTGTGTATGTGATCGTCGGCTTCAGAGGACACCAGGGGACGGCCTGCAGAGTGGTGCTGTTTGACTAAGGGTCCAGGCCACTTGATGATCTGCAGCTCTTTCAGTCTGTTGCAAACACCACTTTTATTGATAAGAGAGAAAAGTTAGAAATGGCAGTTGTGGTTTTAAGATTGGCACGGGGTACTGGGGGCCTTTCCTTGAGGGGTGTGGTCCATGCTGTGTGCTCCTCAGCTCACTTGTGGAGAGCAGGGCCTCTGGTACAGGGGTGCTCCGTCACTAGGGACAACCCACCAACTGCCCCTGAGTTACCCAGACCTCCTCAAGCCATCCCGTCGGCACTGCCCAGCCATCACTTCCACTCCCGGGCAGCCTCTGGCACCTGGGCCCCAACTGAAGGAGACCACAGGTGCCACCGCAGAGGGTACGACCCCCCCAGGGCTCCCTGGGTTGGCTCCTGCAGCATGTGGTCCAGGCCAAATAACGTGTCATCCTCATCATTAGCTCCCTTATACCTGAAACTGTGCCCTGTGTGAGTCCCACAGTCTATTCAGGGGTTGGGTGAGTCCACAGGGGAGCTGATTGTGTTCTTACACTCTGAAAGTTCTTGAAATAAAGGAAGTGGAAGGTTTCTCGGTGAGAGGGTGGAAGCCCACGCTGGGAGACTCGAGTGTCACTCCTTTCAAATCTTTCTGCAGGGATCCTCCCCTGTGGATGCCTGCCCTTTCTACACTGTAGTTACTGACACACTTTTTCACTTGACTGCAGAGTCTCAGGAGCATCTGTCCTCACTCAGAGGCCCACAGTCACCTGGGCAGTGGCAGTGCCAGAGCTTTGAGAGAACCCTGATGCCTCAGCCCCGCCCAGATGTTGGGACTCAGCTGGTCTGGAGAAGGGCCTGGGCACCGGCACTCTTTAGGTCCACTCACTAAGCCTTGTCACGTGCAGCCAGGGCTAAGACTGTCCCAGAGACTGTCTGGGTTAGTGGCCCAGGGCAGGGCCTTGGGGGACAGCATTCTGCTCTGAGACTTCTTAGCTCTGGGACCCGGGATGAGTCACCTACTCACACTCAACTTTCCTCATTTGCACAGTGGGGTAATGAAACCCACAGCCCGGGGTGCAGCCAAGTTACACGTGAAGCACTGAGACAGGGCCCCGTGTCACCAGTATTCAGTAGTACTGATTCGCTATTTTCAAATGTCTATTTAGTTCTATTCCTGTCATCTCCTTCCCCAGCGAGACTGTGGGGCCTGTGGGGACACAGGGTTCACCTCTGTGCCCTCAGCAGGACCTGGTCCCGATGGGGCTCAGAAACTGAACGAGGGAACATTCTGCCCCATGGAAGGTGCATCACCGTCCTGTCTGTCTAGTAAACCCTTTCTGGATGATTTATGATCATTCTGCCCAATCTGTTTTATTTCTCACATCTGTGAAACGGGACATTTTCTTCTCCCTTGAAAAGTGTAGGATCACAAGAACAGCCCTCTGCAGGGTGATTCCGAGCCCCCGGCCCCCAACGGCAGCACCTGCAGCCTACATCAGAGGGTTCTTTCTCAAAGAGGTAGAAGAGAAAGGTTCTTTTTCTTCTCAAGATTATCATGTCTAAGTGAAAAAATGACTCAAAAGGGGAGTGTGGAGGGACGGCGAAGGGCGAGTCTCAGAACCGCTGCCCAGAGCAGGCTTTAGTTTCCTTGTTCTCTGACTCATTTCTTGCTGTGATGAAGCAGCCACATCTTGACTGTAGATCTGGCAAATCTCAGCACTGAGTTCTGCACGTCTGATAAGGGTGGCCAAGAGCCCACATTTCACACAGAGTGATAATTCCTCTTCCTTATTGAGACAGTACCATCACTCTCAAAATTCTACTAATCTCTGCTTTCTCCTTGTAAAACCTCCAAGGCAACTGACCCTACCTTGACAGTTTATACGCCCTCCGGGTGCAGGGCACTGTGCTCCCAACTCCTGTCTGTCTGTCTGGTGAATTCCTCCTGGGCTCTCCTGGCCTCAGCCCTGAGGACGTCCCCCTTGCATGAAGCCTCTGAGCCACATCCCCCACCCTGCAGGCTGACACCTCACTGTGCACCCTGTCTGCTCTCCTTCCACACCCGGCCCCTGGAGCTTGGACTGTGCAGATTCACCTTCGAATCCCAGCACCTTGCTGAGAGCCTGGCACCTAATAATGGATGAGGCAAGCAATGGAAGAGTAGGCAAATTAGCCTGCTTGGAAGTTAACAAATAAACTTTATGAAGTATTTGATAGCTTGGGTTTTTTAATTATGCTTCGAAAATCTGGATCCAGAGGCAAACTTAAAACACTATACTGATGTTTCTAGGGAGACTGTAGTACAAGTGAAAATATGGTAGGCCACTTCCTCGAGAAGGCTCCTCCCTATACTTTCATGATAGTTCCTTCCAGTAATTAAATCAACACTTTTGATTCCTGAAAGGTTGGGGTAATGAACGGACACCATTTGCCCGTGGGCATGGCTGCAGACCCTGGACCCCACGCTGTGGCTCTCAGAGGCTTCCAGAACAAACAGCCGGGCGCTCATGAGATCCTCAAACAAGGGTCATCTTTAGAATGCCTCTTTTGTACATGTGGCAAAACACACATAATATAAAATTCAATAACATGATTTTAATCATTTTTCACATGTTCAGTTCCACTTTCATTGTTGTACAGCCATCACCACTGTTCATCCCCAGAGCTTTCTTCATCCTGTAAAACTGAAACTCTGTCCCCGTTAAACAGGAGCTCCCACCCCCGCCACTCGGCTCAGCATCCACCGACCCACTTTCTGTTCTGCACTGTGACTCTCTGGGGACCTTCTCTGACTGGAAACCTCACTATTCATCCTTTATAACCAGATCATTTCACTTAGCTTAGTGGCCTCAAGTTTGTCCAAGTCATAGCCTAAGTTGGAATTGAGAATTTCCTTCCTTTTTAAGGATAGATAATATTCTAGTAGGTTCACACACTACATTTGTCTCCCCGTCTAGCCACGGGTGGGTCTCGGGTTGTTTCTGCCCCTGGCTGTGTGAACAATCCCGTGGGAATGCACAGACCTCGTGGAGGGCTGCTCAGCTCTTTGGCGAGTGCCCGCGAGTGCGGTGGCTCCCTTAGCAGCCCTGTGGGGACGTGTGTGAGCTGCCAGGGGCTTCCTGCAGTGAGTACAGTTCCATCCCCACAGGGTGCGCCAGGGCTGGGCCTTGCCACATCCTCCCAGCCCGTGTCACCCTCCAGTGTGTTTGTCCTGTAGCTGCCATCCCCATGGGTGTGACATGGAGAAACACTTCTCTGAACATCAGGAAATGCTTCATGGCTTCAGAGGCTGTGAAGAAATCCCTGTATCTGGGCCCCGAACACGGCAATGGGCTAACAGCAAATTGGCTAGATGGCCTCACCGGACTCCATCCAGACAATTTCAAGTTTAAGTCTCCTTCCCCACTGATTCACTGAAACATCAGGTCAGAGGGCAGGGGTGCCAGGCGAGAAGAGTTACCGTCCATCCGCAAGGCCTAGTGTTCTCATGACCCCAGGCTCTGCAATCACCAAGTGGGCTCAGGCTGTGGTTCCCTGGGCTGGAGGCCTCCAGGCCCTAGTTTGGGTCTTATCTCTGTGGCCAGTTAGCCGTGTGGTCACTTGTCCACCAAGGGACCATAGAAACAGTGGGACTAACACGGCAGGCACTGTGCAAAGTCGGGCGGGAGCTCAGCTTCTGCCCCCAGCGGACAGCAGTCCGTGTTTCCTCACGCAGCACTGGCGACTGTGCCCTTGTCCCACAGACAGCAACCATGGGGTTTTCAGTGACAAGGGGACATTCACAACAATACTTTGTGGGCAGTGATGGAACCCAGAACAGTGAAAACTGAAGGGTGAGTGGTCTCCACGCACTTTGGGAGGGTAGAGGCCTCTCTGTCCCCAGGTTCTGAGGGTAGAGGCCTCTCTGTCTCCTGGTTCCGAGGATAGAGGCCTCTCTGTCCCCTGGTTCTGAGGGTAGAGGTCTCTCTGTCCCCAGGTTCCGAGGGTAGAGGCCTCTCTGTCCCCACGTTCCGAGGGTAGAGGCCTCTCTGTCCCCACGTTCCGAGGGTAGAGACCTCTCTGTCCCCACGTTCCGAGGTTAGAGGCCTCTCTGTCCCCACGTTCCGAGGGTAGAGGCCTCTCTGTCCCCACGTTCCGAGGGTAGAGGCCTCTCTGTCCCCTGGTTCCGAGGGTAGAGGTCTCTCTGTCCCCAGGTTCCGAGGGTAGAGGCCTCTCTGTCCCCACGTTCCGAGGGTAGAGGCCTCTCTGTCCCCACGTTCCGAGGG
>CAUYQV010056536.1:0-70054 GCA_963574575.1 Galagoides demidoff | reverse complement strand
CACAGGGCTCACCATCTAGAAGTTTCTCTGTCATTGTCTCTTTCATATAGCTTCTTCAGCCACTCTCTACTTTTTGGAACTCTGGTTGAAAACATAATGTACATTCTTCTTTTATTCTTCTCATCTTGTCTTTCCTTTTTTTCTCTTTTCTTTCTTTCTTTTAGATAGTCTCGCTCTGTCACCCTGGGTAGAGCACCATGGCATCACATCTCACAGCAACCTCAAACGTTTGGGCTCAGGCCATCCTCCTGCCTCAGCCTCCCGAGTAGCTGGAACTCCAGACACCCCCCACCACTCCCAGCTGTTTTTTCTTCATTTCTCATGAACTCTTTTTGACTTTGGCTCTGTCTTTAGCAATTATCTCTTCAGCGGTATCTGTTTTACTGAATCTGCTCACTGTGTTTTTAATTCCTAAAACTTCTATTTGATTCTGTAAAAACTATGTTTGTGGGTTTGTTTTTTTTTACTACTCTATGTTCCTGATTCCTACTTTCAAATCCCTCTTATATTCCTCCAAGGCCAGAAGCATAACCGTGTTATATTCTAGTGGTTCTTTTCTGCTGTCTGTTTCAGTTGACTCCTTCTATGTGTTCTTGTTTCTTTGGGTGTTTTGTGACTATTTTTAGTGAGAGCTCATATTCTAACTATGGGAACTCATTAATGTCCACATTGAAATAACATTCCCTCAAAGAGAGTGTGCATTTGCTTTTCTCAGTCATTTGAGGCACACGAACTTCTTCAGCTGGACCAATTTAAATGAAATTCTTTGCTTTAAGTTTTCTGAATTCCATCAGTAGGCAAATTCAAACTTTAATAATGTCAGTTCTCAAGATCTCTTCTGCTTTGTTCCAAGGTTGAGACAGACAGACTTTTGTACTGTCCGCTTCCAGGAGGTTGGTTTATTTTTCATTGTCAAGGCCGAGGGTGTGAGGATCTGTGATGTCCCTGCGCTACACGTGGGTATCTTCTTATTCACCTCCCACCTTGGGCATGCATTTCTGCTTCCCTTTACTTTTGCCCTTTGTAGATTCCTTTCTTTCATGTCACCTCAGCAATGCAATTTGTGCCCTCAAAATTCAACATTTCAGTCATTTTTATTGGCAGAATCTTTCATGTTATCTAGCCCATAATAGTGCCAGAGACAGAAGTTGGCTTGAGGCTTTCTAGAAGCCAATGAAAAGAAGGAAATCCAATCAATTACATGGTCAGAGGGGCCAGGAGAAAAAGGACTCTCAGTTGCTTTGGAGAAGTGCCACGAGTTTTGGCACTGAGGCCAGACAGGGATTTTTCTCAGCAGCCATTCCAGCAGTCACCATGGTCTCTGTTGTTGCCTGGATGGGCCAGGCAGCTGCTCCCCACACTTCATAATAGTAGTACCCTTGAGATTGCCAAAGCTGGGTGGTGTTTGAGGATGAGGAAGACCCAAGTGGACAGATTACTCTCCCCACCTCGTGTCATACTAGTAACAAGGGTCCTGAAGCAATGAAGCCTTCCCAGGAGCTTTGGAAGGCCTGTGTCTGAAGGTTCTTTTCTTTCTTCCCTCCCCTCCTTTTCTCTCTCCTCCCCTCCCCTCCCCTCTCCTATCTTACAGAGAGTCTCATCCTGTTGCCCAGGCTAGAATGCTGTGGAGTCATCATATCTCACAGCAACTTCAAACTGCTGGGCTCAAGCATCCTTTTGCCTCAGGCTCCCAAGTAGCTGAGACTACAGGCTCCTGCTACAACCCCTGGCTATTTTTTTTTTTTTTCCTTTTAGTAGATGTGGGATCTTTCACTTGCTCAGGCTGGTCTCCAACTCCTAAGCCAAAACAATCCACCTGCCTCAGCCTCCCAGAGTGCTAGGATTACAGGCGTGAGCCACTGCACTCAGCCCAGAGGGCTTCAGTTTTTCAGACAGCTCAGATGGGGATCTCTTGAAGTACAGGCATGGAAGATAATTTTCACCTGGGCAACAGGGAGTTGGCCCCTAGATAACACCGGTGGAATGAGTCTGTAGTAAAACTGAGTCATAGTGTCTTTACACTCATTTTATGGCATTGTCCAACCACCTTAAAAATACATCTCTAGATAAGGTGAAATCAAAGATCAAAATGTTTTTCAGTTGAAGAACACCCTTTGTAATAGTTAACCCTTGTAAATTTTATATCCTGTTCTAGGTATTATATTTTAGTTTGGTTTGCTAGTGAAAAATAGTTTATAAAGTGAAAAAATTCTAATTTGGTAGATGGGACTATTAAGATTAAAGAAGTTAGTAATTTTTTCCTACTTGAAAAAATGTTAAGAGTTTTCAACGAAACTTGGCTAGAAGATGTGTTTTCTATGGTAGTACAGATTATATAACAAATGGAATTCTAGATTTCTGTTTCAACTCAAAATGTTCATAAAAAATTCATAAAAATTCAGAATATTCACAGAAATATTCAGAAATACTTATAAGAAACCTATTGCAAGGGAATACTATGTCAGTAATAGTCTCCAAAGAGTACTAAATCATGCTTACTTAAAGCTTCTATACCTAGGAGAGTTGAGAGGAAGAAAAAATTTATATTATGAGATAAGAAAAGTTCAATGAATTGGTAAGGCCAATTACCAAGAATGGATCTCCAGGAGGCTGAGAAAATAAACTTTAGTTGAAAGAGAAATGACTGCCTTGCAATTTCAGCCGGGTTTTGGTGAAGAAGCAAAGGGTTGAAAGCAATGGCATGAATCCCCTTATCTTGTGTAGTGAAAACAGGACTAATGTTCTTAGAAGGAATTTTCTACCATTTCTCAGAAATAATAAAAAGTGCTATAAGGATTTCATGAACTGATTTTGAAAGACTGTGAAATAAATCTTTCCTTATGGATTGGACCCCTGCTGGAAAAATACCTTTCATAACAGATGGGTGATTCCGACCACATTGTGAAGGTGGCAGAAACTCTTGCCTATCTCTGAAGCTTTAGCATTTGGTGAACTCAACGACATTATAAAATGTTTCTATTAACCCAACTATTGTTTTCTCTTTCATGTTGCATGGTAATAATAGCAACTTTAAATTTATAGTCAAATCTTTTGGTTTTGCAATGGTTTCTGTAGTGGCTTTGGTTTCTAAAGCCCTTTTGGTCCCTTCGTAGACAAGTTGTCCCTCATGACAGGAAGGACACACAACAGGCCCAATAGGCAGATTCCAATGCTTGCTTCGTCATCAGGAAATCACTGCTTAGGTTCAGGATTTTCTCCCCCCCCCCTTAAAAATAAGAAATACTGTTTTGCCAGCTAGAAGAGTTCAGTGTGAATATCTAAGCCTGTGAATAAATCTAAATCTATAATTTTGTTACAATTTTGAGAAAGAGCTTGAAGTTCTTTTCATTTCCATTCTCTTCTCCACTCAGCTGGAATTGATTTATTCCCAGTAATGTTACCACACTGGTTCCCTATTGACTCTTTTTACATGAATTAGAAGAACACATAAAGAAATAATGACCTATCCAAAAAACCTTTAAACAATGAAAGGAAATAATCACCCACTTTTAAGGGTAGAATGGGCATTTAGTTTTGAGATGGCCATCCTCTTTTAAAAGGAGGAATGAGGATGAGTATCAATACTGAAAATCCATGTTCTTCAGATTTTATAATTAAATGGCAATACAATTTTGTAAATTGATGAAATAAAATAATGTGAAATCTCTCAGTTTGAATATGCACCCAACTGATGAAATTTCACCTGGTGGTAGTTTAGTTGAGTTCTCACATTATAAAATTTAATTCAAGTGACTTTTCCTCCCAATCTTTGGGTGTAAAACGTCAAGATTCACCTAATTCATGACTTCAGGCACGTGATTTTAGAATACCTAGGACGTTTCAAGTCACCTACCACATAGACAACCTGATATTCAGATAACCACTCGTGCATTAGTTCAGGTGTAAATCTTTACCCAATGACTGACTGGTTTAAAGCTTTTGTAAATAAAAATCACAAAGAACTTCTAGGATCCACTTCCTTTATTGGGATGATTCTTCCCACATTGTGGACATCTTGGTGTTAGGCCCTGCTGCTTCCTCAGGAGACTGCGAGAATGTTCGGTTGGCAGGGACTGGAGAACTCTATACTTTGGTCAGCTCCGCGCTGTTTCTTATCCCGCCCCTCTTTCTCTGTTCCTTGGGATCCAGATGGTAATGTCCATCACCAAGACTTCTCCTTAGTTTGCGGGTGACCATGTGGCCACGCCTAGCTACCAGTGTGCTGAGTATTCATTCAGAAGTGTGCATGAGACTCTAGAAAGAGAAATTAGTGTCTGTCCTGAGACACTGTTATATGACTGCTGATGGGTGGAGGAAATCTAACTCCACTGGGATTGCCAGGCAGGACAAAGGTGCACTTGGGGAAGATTGAGGTTATCTTGACAGACACAAAGACACAAAAGGAGCCTGCCTATGACATAGCAAGGGGAGAAAAGCACAGTGGCAAGGCAGAGAGGAAGGGAGGCAGGATGCTGAGCTACGCTCACCCTGGGTCCATCCACGCTTAAAGATATACCCAGCTCTGGACGTCCTGCTTACGCAGCCACTGCATCCCCCCTTTCCTTAAGCCACTTTGAGATGAGTTTCTTACATGGCCAATCAAAAAGGGTCTTGCTTAATCTGTATTGAAGAACTTCCAGCTGGACTTGAATATAATTCCATTAAGTTCTCTTGTTCTTTCTCCTTTCCTTTCCTTTCCCCCTTCCCTCTTCTCCCTTCCCTTTTCCCTTCCCTTCCCTCTCTTTTCCTTTTCCCTTCTCCCTTCCCGTCCCTTCCATCTAACCCAGGACCAGATAAGGCAGTTTGAAGTTTGTATAGTAATCTGAACAAGTTCACACAGAACATAAAGAGTGAAGCCTCACTGCCATTCACACATAAATTCCCCACCAGAAAAAAACACTGAGGTATTTGTAGTTGCCAGCAGCAGCCTTGTGTAATATCTCCTGTGTATGCTTGCATCTATAGCCACTGTAGTGTGAAGTCAGAGCACCTTGGGAGTTAACATGCAGGACAATGTAAAGAGGAGCATATATTCTTCCAAAGCAATTGTAGCTGTCATTTCATTTTTTGAGAGTTATGAATGGAGGTATTGTTGCAAACAGCTGTACCGTGAAGGCATTTAAGCCAGTTATTACTGCCTGTGGTGTCTGCACTCAAAATGTTGCAAACACTAAAATTATGATTTACAGAGGTGAAAAATGTAACTTTTGTAAGATCTAGCTATGTGCTTGGCTCTGTCTCTTCATATTATTAAACAGATTCTTTTATAATGATAATCCTAAATCTGAGGGCTTGTGATTCCAATGAATTTAAATGGGTTGACCAGAATATGTCACATAACATGTAATAATATATTAATTTGGAAAGCATGTAGTAACATAGATATTATTTTGGTTGTATTTAATTACAGATGCTCACCGACTTGCAACAGAGTTATGTTCCAACAAACCCATTGTAAGTTGAAAATATTGTAAATTGAAAATGCATTTAGTGCCTCTAATTTGCTGAACATGACAATGACAACTTAGCCTAGCTTACCTTAAACATTCTCAGAACACTTGTGTTAGCTTACAGTTGGGCAAATCATCTAACACAAAGCCTATTTTATATGTTGAATATCTCATGCAGTTTATTGCATACAGTACTAACAGTGAAAAACAGAATGGTTATTTAGCTACTCAAAAGAGTTTCTTTTTGGGCAGTGCCTGTGGCTCAAAGGAGTAGGGCACTGGCTCCATATGCTAGAGGTGGTAGGTTCAAACCCAGCCCCAGCCAAAAAAAAAAAGAAAAGAGTTTCTTTTTTAAGTCATTTTTAAAAAAATTCCAAATTAATATGAGGGTACAAATGTTTAGGTGACATTGTTTTCAGTTCCAAGGTAAAGTTCAGTTGTAGCTGAACCCTTCACCCAGGGGGCGTGCCGAACACCCTCACTTTGTGCACATTTGGTGAGATCTCACCGGTCACCCTCCGTCTTCCTTCTTACCCTCGTACTCCTCTCCTCTCCCCCTTGCTAGACTATACTCATGTTTTCCTTTCTTGTAGGTGTATAATTGTTTATAATTGGTTTGATATTAGTATTGAGTGCACTGGATATTTTTTTCCATTCTTGAGATACTTTACTAAGAAGAATGTATATCAACTCCATCCAGATAAACATAAAAGATGTAGAGTCTCCATCTTTTCTTATGGCTGAATGCTATTCCGTGGTGTACATATGCCATAGTTAGTTAACCCATTCACAGGTTGATAAGCATTTGGGTTGCTTTCAAAGCATAATTTCTACTGAATTGCACTTTCTCTCCAGTGTAAAATTGAAAAAGTGTAAGTTGCACCATTATAAGTTAAGTACCCTCTGTATTTCCCACCAGACAATGTTTAATCTATATTCTGTGGAATGCAATCTGGAGGTTCATAATATAGCAAAATAATTTCTAAATACTACATATCTTAGATGACAATGAATTTGTTTGAATGGAACTGAAATGTTATATTTTAGAATTAGAAAAAAATAATTTTATGTTTCCTAGAAGAACTCTGTTATATATTGTCTCATGAATATTTTTCTTACAATAAAATGAACCATCTTCAATATGTTAAGATCTGTTGTTGCACTCAGTTCACTAGACTAATCTCTGATAGAGTTTCTTCTTTTCTCGTCTTACCCAAATCATGATACAGTCCTTCACGGAGATCAGATGTTCCCTTTGGATGACTTATGGTAGCGTTATTACCCACCATTTCACATCTTTTGGTTCTCATGCCAGATAAAAGCTTTTCCCAGAATGAATATATATATATATATATATTAGACAGAGCCTCACTCTGTCATCCTGGTAGAGTGCAGTGGTGCTATGGCTCAAGTGATCTTCCTGCCTCAGCCTCCCTAGTAGCTGGTACTACCCCACCTGCCACAACACCCAGCTATTCTTAGAGATGGGGGTCTCACTCTTGTTCAGGCTGGTCTCGAACTCCTAAGCTCAGGCAATCACCTGCCTTGGCTTCTTAGAGTGCAAGGATTACAGGTGTGAGCCACCTCACCTGGCCTGTTACTGGAATATTTGCAAAAGGAGTAGCCAATAGAAATTCTCCCAGTTAGTTTACAGGTTAACAGAAAAGATGATCTCTATTCCATTTCTCTACACTGCATTTTCCAGATAGAACTGGGTCATTTAATCAATCCAATCTTTTAACTTAAAAAGAATTTTAAAGATTATGGATTTTTGTTTTGAAAGGAGGGCATCTTCTAGGACATCAAGGGAAAAATTCTCACTTCAC
Source organism: Galagoides demidoff (assembly GCA_963574575.1). Taxonomy (NCBI): domain Eukaryota; kingdom Metazoa; phylum Chordata; class Mammalia; order Primates; family Galagidae; genus Galagoides; species Galagoides demidoff. The sequence goes on along the minus strand of CAUYQV010056536.1, from coordinate 62,778 downwards.
AGATGTGTCAGGATGCTTTGGGAGGGTGGCATGTCACATAGAACTGATTCAAACTTTCTTAAGTAAAAAACAGGAATTTGGAGGGCACCGCACTGAATGTTCCAGGTTAAAAAAGACACTCTAACCAGGTCACAGTGTTTGTGACAAGCCCTCTGTTTATCTCTCTAGGTTCAAGTCGCCCTGGGTAGAGTGTCCTGGCCTCATAGTTCACAGCAACCTCAAACTCTTGGGCTCAAGCACTCCGTCTGCTTCAGCCTTCCTAGTAGCTGAGACTACAGGTGCCCACCAATAGTCTGGTTAGCTTTTCTATTTTAGTAGATGGGGTGTCACTCTTGCTCAGGCTGATTTTGAACTCCTGAGCTCAAGTGATCCTCCTGCCTAAACCCACAGAGTGCTGAGATTACAGGCGTGAACCACTGTGCCCAGCCTCCAAGTACTGCTTCTTCAGGGCAGGCTAAGTTGGTAGACAGACATCAGAATGGTGACAGGCAGCTCATAATACATGCTTCCTGTACTTCTACTAGGACAAAGAGTCTACCTCCCAGATATTTCAAACCAAAATCCTGGAAGTGAGTTTTCATGGCCTCATTGGCCTAACTTATGTACCACTGTTTCATTTGAATTAATGTCTATGATTAGTGGCATCATATTTGCTAACTGGCTTAAAGCAACCAGCTTCCCATCCCAGAACCGGAGCCAGGATCAATCCCATACCACCTACATTACAGAGAAATTCAGGCTGCTATTTCTGATAAGATGTTGAAGTCTGAGAGAAACTGAGTGCCTTGGCCTGGTCACACAGTAAGCAGTAAATCCTCTTTTAGAATCTAGTTGAAAATTATTTTGTCTGTCAACAAAGGTCCGTGAACTACTATACAAATTCCTGATGTCAGCGTTACGTGATGGGTGAGTACAGTGGAGACTCTGGGACTCCCTAGGGCAGTCTTTATCAATCTGTGGGCTGAGGTTGAGTTTACAAAAGACATCTGAGGTCCCTGATAAAAATTCAGATAACTGTCCCCTATCCTGGATTGGCTGAGTCAGAATCTACATGGGAGGAGCTCAGGAATTTGCATCTGAGGTTGTTTTCCTAGGCAAAGGTCTCTTGCACCTTAAGGATTGAAAACCGCTGGTTTGTGACCCATCTGTTGTTATAGCTAACAAATGTTCTAAAACTTCTTACTCTGTCTGTGTCTGGGACTATATTTGGAAATATTTTCTGGAAAATTTCTTTTTATTGACTTCCGAGTTAAGACTAGGTAACTACTTCTAAAGTAAAATCTTGAGCTCAGGAGTTTAAGACCAGCTTGAGCCAGAGCAAGACCCTATGTCTACTAAAAATAGAAAAACTAGCCAGGCATGGTGGTGGGCACCTGTAATCCCAGCTACTCGGGAGGCTGAGGCAGGAGGATGGCTTGAGCCCAGGAGTTTGAGGTTGTTGTGAGCTATGACACCATGGCATTGTACCCAGAGCGACTGAGACTCTTTCTCAAAAAATAAAATAAAATAAAGCAAAATCTGGTTATCACTTCTGGTAGGAGGATTATGAGGTCTTGCTGAATTCATGTAGTAAACAGAGAAAGCTGCAGTAAACAGAAGACTGATGGGCAAAGTTGAAAAACATCTTTGTTTTTCCCTCACAGAGGAGTATCAGCAAGTATAAAAATGGTGAAGTTCATACAAATAAGGAAAATGTAAATTTATTTACTATGACAAATGACACTTAGATATATTATTTACTTTTCAGAACTCTTTTAAGTTGTCCTTTAGGTATGCACTTTTTGGATGGTTCAAGTAGGATGTTGACAGAAGTTACTGAAAAAATCATTTCCATGCTGACTGTGGCTTATGATAAGAAGTACAGCATTCACTGTGGGACCTTGTTGGATCCTTGTTAGTGTCTGACAACACAAATCCTAAAACAAATTTTCTCTGTTTTTTTAAATTTCAGGTTAATATGAGGGTACAACCAAGCAGGCTACAATGTTTCCATTTGTTAGGTAGAGTCCCTGTTGTAGTTGTGTCCTGAACCCAGGAGGTGTGCCATGTGCCCTTACATTGTGCCCATTAATTGGGAGCTCACCAATCCCCCTCCCTCCTCCCTTCCTCTCCCTCCCAATTTCCCCCAGCTGGAATTGAATTGAATTTTTTTCTTGTGTGGGTGTGTATTTGTTTGTCTTCTGGCTTCATATTAGTATTGAGTACATTGGATACTTCCTTTTCCATTCTTATAATAGTTTACTAGAAAGAATGTGTTTCAACTCCATCCAGATTTTCCACCTGCTTCCAGGAAATGACCTGGAGGGGACCTGCTGTCTCCCATAGAGCTCCTCCTAGAATCCCCAATGGCTGTTATCTTATTAGCATAGTTTCTTGGAGAGTAATTGGAGCCTGGTGGTGACTGTCAGTATTGTTTTTAGATAGTAAACAGTGGAAGTCTGTGGAAGAACAGCGAGATTAGGATTATTACCACAGTAAATCTGACCTTTTCCCCTAGCATTTCTCGCAGTGCTAAAGGATTTGTGAGATGTGAGATCAAACTATTGTTTGCTTTAAAGGATGATTTTTTTTTTAATGTGCTGCCTGAGGAGAAAATAATATAAATAGAATGGTGAGCAAAAATTCTACATGCAAAGCCAGGTGCCTATAATCCTAGCATTTTGGGAGGCTAAGGTGGGTGGATCACCTGTGCTCAGGAGTTTAAGACCAGCTAGGCAAGAACAAGACACCATCTCTACTAAAAATAGAAAAATGAGCCAGGTGCCTGTAGTCCCAGTTACTTTTTAGGCTGAGGCAGGAGGATGGCTTGAGCCCAGGAATTTGAGATTGCTGTGAGCTATGTCCTACAGAACTCTATAAGGGCAACAGGTGAGGCTGTCTCAAAAAAAAAAAAAAATTGTACATGCAACAGTGATTTGACATAAAGTATCAGTGGAATGTAGTCCAGGATAATAACAGTTAATTACTGAATATTCACAACCATAGGGTACTTGATATTACTGAGAATCTTTAATATTTTCTAAGCAATTTTCATGCAGTGATTTATGTAATCCTTAGAATTGCCCTAGGAGGTTTTACTGTTATCCTTTTTTCTTTCTTTCTTTTTTTTTTTTGAGACAGAATCTCACTTTATTTCCCTGGGTAGAGTGCCATGATGTCATCATAATTCACAGCAACCTCAAACTCCTGTGACCAAGTGATCCTCCTGTCTCAGGCTCCTGGGTAGCTGGGACCACAGGCACCTGCCACAACACCCAGCTTGTTTTCTGCTTTGATTACAGATGGAGTCTCTTTTCCAGACTGGTCTTGAACTCTCGAGCTCAAGCAATCCACCTATCTTAGCCTCCCAAAGTGTTGGGATTATAGGTATGAGCTACCACACCGGGATTTTTATACTCCTTTTACATATGAGGAAACTAAGGCATAGAGAGGTTAATAAATTTGCCTAAGTTCATGTATCTAGCCAGTAAAGGAGTTGGAATTTGAATCCAGATGGATTACGTTCAGATGCATCCTCTTTGCCACCAAACTACAGAGTGAAGATGTATGATTTTAATGTGTCATAAGAAACCAAGAATTAAATTTTCTCAACAACTTTTTACAGTGAGTTCTGTACAGCAATGGAGATAGCACAAAGATAATATTAAGTAACTAAAGGTAGTACAGAGATTTTATGACTATGATTTCAAGCCATACCCAATTGGTGATAAATGTGAGATTTGGTTTAAATAGGCTTTTGGCATGCAGTAACAAAGATTAGATCTAAGATATGTGGGCCACCATTCTCGGTGGTGACAATGTTAATATGCCAATTAGCTTGATGCGTCCTTTGAGTTGGTTTGATAGTAGTCCATATGGATATGTTTAAGCCATACAAGATTTTCATCTTATTAGCTGTTGCCAAGGGTGCCTATTTGCATCAAAAGATGATGGATGAAGGTTTATTTATGGTAATGAAAGTACACACTATCACCCTAGAACTATGTAAATATTTAAAGTCCCTGCCTAGCTTTCCTAGCACTTTTTATAACCAAAGGACAGTTGATTTTTTTTTTTTTTTGAGAGAGTCTCACTCTGCTGCCCTCAGTAGAGTGCCGTGTTTTATAGCTCACAGTAACCTCAGACTCCTCTGCTTGAGCATTCCTCCTGCCTCAGCCTCCTGAGTGGCTGGGACTACAGGAGCACACCACTACCCTCAGCTAATTTTTATATATTTTTTGTAGATACAGGAATCTTAGTCTTGCTCAGACTGGTCTTGAACTCCTGACCTCAAGTGATCCTCCCATCTCATTCTCCCAGAGTGCTAGGATTACCAAGCTCAGCTTACCAAGCTCTCTACTTCTGTGAGTTCAATATGAGTGAGAACATGCAGTATTTATCATTCTGTTCCGAACTTATTTCATTTAACACAGTGTCCTCCAGTGTCCCCAGTGTCCTCCATCATGTTTCCACAGATGACAGGATTTCACTCTTTGTAATGCCTGAATGGTATTCTATGGGGCATATGAGCATAACTGAGGGGAGAATGACTGAGTGGGACCATATTTTCCAATCCCACTCAATGTCATTCTCCCCTCAGTTATGCTTCCTGGAAGCCCCTAAACACAGCAAATGCCTTTCTGCCCCAGGACATTTACAAATGCTGCCCCATCTGCCAAGAATGCTATTTCTGTAACTGATTTTTCCTCATCCTTCAGAGGAGTCTTTCCTCATGTATCCTGTCTGTAATCTGTAAGGAGTATTTTCCTATATTCCTCAGTACTTATGTTCTAGGGAGAGTGAGAGAAAATGAACCCATCGTATCTCCTTTATTCACTAATGTATCCTTTGTCACTAGCATGTGCTTAGCCTACCATCAGTGTTCAACAAATACTTATTGAGAAAAAGAAAGAACAAATAAAAAATATATTTTAGGGTTCTGGAAAATGGAAATGTCAGAGTTGAAAGGAAGTTTAAGAAAGTTTTGTGCAAATGCTTGTTAAAATTTGAATTCATAAAGGGTATCTAGTCTGGTAAAATGTTTCCGGGTGGGTGTATGCACAATTAAGGTTCTGTCATTGAAATATAAATGTATTTCATGAATGTATACAATTTTATTTTATGTTTTATCTGCTTTGAAATTTTGCAATCTATTATAAAACTAATGCAGGACCTACTTAAATATTTTCAGTTTAAATATTTTGTCTTTATCAATAACCTTTTAATTTATTTGAACTCATTTGATTACTACTTTTATGCATGATAAAGGAGATAGGTGTTGCGTTTAGATTATTCTTTAATTTTTTATTTGTTTAGGGATGGGGTCTTGACATGTTGCCCAGGCTGGCTTCAAACTCTTGGGCTCAAGTGATCCTCCTCCCTCAGCCTCCCAAGTAGCTGAGTCTACAGGCACATGCCATTGTGCTCAGTTTAGGCTGCCTACTTTTTTCTAAAATATAAGGATGTTTATTGTTTTATTCTTATTCAAGTTCTAAATGCATGTTTCAGATAATTTGGGAAATATGAAAAGAGAGCAACAAAAGAAATATGATAGTATTGAGATTCACATTTGTGTTTTTTTCTGTTCTTTCTATAAATATTTCTTTACCAAAACTGGAAACATACTATATATAAATATTATATCCTCACTTTTAAAATCTAACAATAACATACGCAATTTTACATCTGTAGGTATTATCTGAAAGCAGCTTTTAAAATGATAGTACAGTGATTTATCTCACTATTCTTCTCTTATGTAGATAGCCTAGATTTCTAGCAGGATGATATTTTTCTATCTCTGAGTTTGCAATGTGATAAATATCTCTGTGCAAAAGTGTTTGTCAGAGTTTTTAACATTTGCTTAGAAAAGCTTCCCAGAAAAATTACTGACTCAAAAGATATTAACATGTGTAAATCTCTTAATAATATGTGGCCAAAATGTGTTTCAGAAAAGTTGCATTCTTTGTCCACTAGTATATTTCAGAGATACTGAGGCATTTTACTTCACTCTAGACTAAAGTCAATATGAATCAGATTCCTTCCAAGAGATGTGTTTACAGAAGTATAAAAGCAGCCTCACTCTGGGACGGTCTTGCATACAAAATGACCCCAAAGCTTGGATATCCAAAGACACTGTTTGCCCAAGTCTTCTGCACATTTATTTCCTCAATTTTGTAGAGAAAAATGTTCGCATTTGAATCTGCTTTCCTGAGCTTTAAATTGGAGAGAAAAGCAGAGAAGGAGGGTTAGCTTAAATTCCCAGAGCATTCCTTTGCATCAGTGAAAAGCTACAATTTTTGAACAGATAGCCGTATTTCAGCTCGTCCCATGGTACCTGAGAAATTTAGGGCATGATTAAAAGAGTTGAAAGGAAAGTATCAAAAGACCTGGAAAATGTAGTGTGCCAAGTCTGAAAACCGGGTTTCCAGCTCTGTGAATCCCATATCCCCAGCTGCACATCCTGTCAGATTCAGGCCCTGGGTAGCATCTTTGGGAGATACCACTGACATTTCAAACATACATATACTTTTAACCTAAGAGCTCGTGAACAACTGAAATTACTTACCTGATACTTATATCATGCTTACAGGATGAAAGGGCTAACAAGCTTTCTGGAAAGTAGTCATTTGCATTCCTTTTTTTGTCATTTGTATTCTTAATGAGGCGATGACTACTCTGAATCAAGTGAATAATGTTGGCTCTTCCATCTGTGTCTTAAAGTATTTAAGTGCAAAAGTGTGTTCACTGAGCACAGGAATTTTGCACGGGTCTGTGGTGAAATACAGCAAATTACTAAGAAGTAAACAATGTCAGTGTGTGTGTGTGTGTGTGTGTGTGTAGTGTGTATACAGACAGAAAGGACTACCTTAGAATTATATCTTCTGCAGACCATGAAATGCCATATAGTCATGCAGCCTGGAAGTTTCTTCATAGACTTCTTAGGAGCCCCTGTGGAGACTGGTAACAAGTCCTAGTAACTTCAGAACAACAAAGCTTGGCGTGGATATTCCTATCTTCAAAACCGCAGTTGCAGTAGAGTTAAATTCCTTCACCGCTGTATTTCCTGTTGTTCAGGAGCTGGCATTACTCAGAGATGGGAATCAGCGGTTTGTGTCAGGCTTTCCTTTGAAGGCATGGTTGGGTGTTAACTAATTACCAGGCAAAAGGAGTATTAGTTCCAAGATTTTTTTTTTAAAGCATGTTTGTCGATACTATTTTAGTCTATTTATAGAAATATTTTAAAATAGTTTTCTAAGTAAACAGAGACAAAATTAATACACATTAGTACAGATGGTAGAGTGGAGAGCGGTGACGTTAGCTCTTTTGATAGGATTGCGATGCTAATGGGGACATGATCCTGCAAGACCAGGCAAACAATTCCATTGATTCCAAATAGATAATTCTCCCCACCTTCACCAGCTGTCCCAAAACTTAAGGCTATTTGTTATAAAAGGAGCTGATGTCAAGGTTGAGAATAGGGTTCAGCCCAAACCTACCTTTGCCTGTGGCTTTGCTCCTGGCAAAGAGTTGCCATCATTCTTTATCTTAAATATGATGACTTTCTTCTTAGTGAACAGAGAATTGAAAATATGCCTCGTGAATTAACCCCAGCTTTACCTTGCTGACGCCATGTGCCAACTGTCAAAGCTGACACTTAAGGAGAGCACAAAGAGGGCACTGTCTGTGCTCACAGGCAGGAAGAAGGGCCCAGCAGCCTGCAGAAGCCCTGGCCCTGCCGGTTGCAAACACACCTCCTGTCCAGTAGTCGGTGCTGTGCTCTGGGCATGACTGTCACCACAGTACAGGCATCAGTAGCTCTTCATTGATGAGATCTGCATCAGTGACACCTGCCCTTTCAAAACCACATCTGACTGTCCCACCACATTCCAGCCCATCCAGAGTGGAACCTGTGGCTGGTCTAACCTGAGCATGGAGGCAAGGAGGCTAACAGAGTATTTTCCAGTCATCTCTTTAATGCTTTGAGAAAAGTGTTTTCTGATTTATTGGGAGAACTTAACTGCAGCATTTTTCCTCTACCCTTTTCCTCACCGTGTTCATTTTTACTGTTTCTCTTGCCTGAAACTCACAGAGTTAGGAAACCTCCAAAACAAGAGCTGGTAATGACATTGAAAAAAATTAAATACAATATTATAAAATTACACTTTTCTAAAGTTAGTAATCTTAATTTCAAAGGATCCTAACTAAAACACAAATATAAAGGATTCCACCTATTTTAAGACATAGAGCTTCTTGGTCCCACTGTGATACAAGTAAATGGCTGTTACTGGGATAAGCCAGGTCAAGGAATGGTAAAGAGGGGCTGTTCTTTTGCCAAATGAAATCTCAAGGTCCAGTAGCTCTGGCGGACTGAAGGGCATAGTAACAACTATTAGATAACTTATTTAACCTAAAGTTTTCTTTAAAGTTATTATAGACATCATATTTTTCTCTTAAGAAGTGACCATGCACCACTAAAAAGTAAGGGCATTTTCTACCTAACTCCAATACCCATTATCACACCTAACTAAATCAATAATAATTCCTCAGTCATATTTAACACTCATCTTTTTTTTTCTTTTCAAATTTATGCAATTGTTCCTAAGCTTATTGAACCAGGCTTGTCCTTGACTTATTTGAACCAGGATCAGTGTCAAGTTTACACGTTACGTTTGGTTGTTCTGTCTCTTACCTCTGTTCTAACCTAGAAAAATCCCTTTTTTCTTTCTACCTCCTTAACTTAATAAAGAAATCTAACCAGCTAGTCTGTAATAATTAGCCCATTTTACTGATTGTTAAACAAGAAGGTAAAAACAATGGGCAGAATGGTCTTGCCAAGTTAATGAAACTTAGTGTCTTATTCTATGATTGATAATTTTGATCTGGGGTTCACTGAAACCCATTCTCAAAGGCAAAGACAATGAAACTAAACCCTGACCTTGACTTGACCATGACAGAATCCCTGTGATTTGGTTCCATGAATCTCGTAGTCAGAGGCTGCGTTTTGCTGAAGATGCCCGGTTTCTTTGCATGCCTGCCCTGATTTCCTTCTGTCTCTTTTTGATTCTCCGTTCACTTTCAGACAGCCAGCACTCTTCACATGAAGGCTGCCATTAGGAAAGTATCCAGTCCCCTCCCAGCTCTGTAAAGTGTCTCCCTACTAAGGAGACTATTTCAAGTGAAATGATGAGTCTGAATTTCCCTTGCAGTTGGTTCTATCTAATCTGCTTCTCAATCCTTCTCTCAGGTGGAAGAGAAAGCACCCATGACAGAACAGTAGTGAGGACCAGTGTTTCCTCCAGTAAACTGATGTTTCACAGTGCATGTGCACCGGGGCTGGGAGAAAGGGTTCTTTGTTCATAGTGAAAGGAAATTACCACTTAAAAATATGCCTCCTACATGGAATATTTAGAAAATGGTACCCACTGATTAATTATGGGGTAAGTATTGTGGTTTCTTACACTTGTGGACTAAAGTGTTTCCCTTAGACTCATTCTAGTCCTAGTTGAGCAGTGTTAAACTTGGGTTGCACTTGAGGCAGCAACCAACCCATCTTCTGTAGATTTATGCTCTCAATCTAAAAAGTCAGGAGATGGGACTATGCTTCTAAGGTCCTACCGTGCTGTTGAGCTCAATGACTTAATCATGTTAATAGCGATTCAAATTTTCCCATTTTTCCTCTCTCCTCCTCCCGTAAGTAACCTCTTTTGATGGGATCTTGCCTTTGTGTGTTTTGGAAGCTTCTCTCATGGTTAGGGGGCATGAGTCAGGAGGTCGCTGTTCTTAATCTTCAAGCATGATTTTGGTGAAGAGGTAATTTGTTGTCCAGATCCATAGACTTTAGGTTTCCCACATGTAGAGACTACTCAGTTTTTGGCTTCCAACTAGTGAATTCAAATACATTTATGTTAAAATGTGTGTCGTCATAGGGTTGCTTATAATGGGATTAAAAATACAGACTATGATAGTACTGAAGGGGTATGGCTGAAATTCAGTACATGCTTTGCCTGCACTAAAAAAGAGGAACATAGTATTGAACACGGACCTTGGGCCAAGCACACGTACACTCATCATCTCACTGATCACCACAAGCTGGCCAGCCCATCTGGGGAATGAGCAAAGCAACTTGACCTTGAACATGACATACTGAGGATTCCAACTCAGGCCGCCTTCTCACTCACACCAGTTTTCTCACCCATGTTCCGATTCAACTTTTCAAGTTGTATATTTGAGCAATGTCATTGTTTCTATTTAGACTGTGCGTAGTTGAAGATCTGTCCCCATTTTTCTCCTTTGGCATCCTACAGAAAGGATAGCACAGACAAATTTAGAAGCTTTTCAGAATGATTCCTATTTGGAGAAAAATTCAGCCACAAGATATTTTGTACCAGGCAGCCATAGAAACCACAGTCTCAAATTGTGTCTTATGAAAGTCCTTTTTATGAAGCTGAATAGACCAAAATTTCTGCTCTGTGTTTTAAAAATGGACCAGTTGTTAATGTGTATGGTTATTTCCTGCTTCTATTTTTGCTGTCTGATTGACAGAGCCACGGCCTTTTGAAGCAGCTGGGATATAAATATAAAGTGGGAGTTGGGGCCCTTTGGGAGTAGCTGACGGAGCACAGCACGGGCCAGCCACAGACCCGCCCGGGCATGTTGGTTTCGGAGGGACTGACTTGCCGGCTTTAATGATTTAAGATTGGCATAGGAACCGGTGTTTCTTGCCACGAGACCATCCATCTCTATTTGTAATCTACGTGGTAATTAAAGCCAGCCTTTTTGATGGAGCATCATCTTTGGCGAAATTTGAGGTGTGGTGTTTTATGTCCGTTTCTGGCTCGTTTTTAAAGGTGCACGTAAAATGTTTAAAAACTGTTACAGTTCAAAGCCAGTTGGCGTCATCTTTACCAACATGTGGATGTGTCACTTCATGGATGTGAGGACCTACGTTAGAGAGGCACAGGTGTGCACGCCCGGTGAGCCTTCGTGTGTGATGCCTTCCGCAAACCCAGGCAGGATTTTCGTTTTCGTTGTTTGGTTTGTTTTGGGAGGGATCATTTCTTAAGTTTCTCGTGAGGGAAGATTGCTGTTGCTTATTAATAAGAGTTGACTTACACCTCTGATTGCTGACAAATAACTAACATTTTTCTACCAGGGAACTAGAAGTCATGTATATGTACCAAGTAGCAAAGTCTTCACATAGATTTCCAATGCTTAGGAAAGTCACCTGGTCACCCGGTGCCAGGCATTGTGCCAGGGGCCTGGTATACAGACGTGATCTCAGCCCTCCAGGAGCACACAGTTATTTTCCCCAGTTCAGTGAATTTCAAAGTTTTTTAAAATACAAAATATACGTATGTACATATTCTTCTCTCCCTATTTAATAAGGAAGGGCTCTTTGGTTTCAGATGTCTAGATGTCATCTTACTAAAACTTCTAAGTTCTCACTTTCTCCCTCATTCTTCAGCTTTCTTATCTGTAAAATGGCCCTAAGGATATTTCCCACCTCATAAGGTGGTTGTGAAGATTTAATTAGTTAATACATGTCAGTGTTTAAAACAGCACCTGGCACAAAGTAAGTGTTTAACAAATGTTTTTTATCATCTGTCCAGTAATTGGATCTGCTGCTCCTCTGGTTGCCAGGAGCATTCTGAATCAGAGGACGTTTTTCCAGAGGCCCATCCATCAGAAACCTCCCTGCTACACCCTACCCAAACTTGCTTTTCTTACAGAACTTCCTTTCTTAGCATGTGGTCCCACCAGTAATGTAAGCCAGTTCTTCATTCCACGATGCTCCACTTGCCACAGGATCTTTGCATGTGTTGTTCTTTATCCTAGAATGTCTGGAAGGATGACTTTTCCCGGTTAACTCCTGCTTCTCTTCAAGGATCACAGCCCTAGCTGCTTCTTCTGCAATGGCCTGTCTGACCTCCGTGAACACACCAAATCTTACATGTTCTGCTTGTCCAGCATTTAGCATGAGTGCCATTTCAGACTTAGTTGTGTAATTATTTGATAAATATCTTGACTCTCCCACTAGAATATTAGCTCTAAGGAAAACCAGGGAAGTATTAATTGTTTTAAATCATGGTATCTCCAGCATCTAGCCCAGTCCCTGAATTACACAGTAGGTGCTTAATAAACATTTGTTGAAAGAATGCATGAGAAGGCTGCAGTTCATTTATTATTTGAATTGATTCGTGTATTATTATTTATTTACAAAACTAACAATGAATACCTTACTGTTTATTTACAAAATGAATACCTTATTATTTATTCACAAAACTAATAATACCTTAATGTTTATAGTAAACACCATGTATTAGTTTTGTAAATAAATAATAATACAGGAATCAATTCAAATAATAAATGAACTGCAGATTAAGCTGTTCCCTATAACCTTGCTTCCCAGAGGTATTCATTATTGATGTACTGTATTAATACCAGCTGGGCATATGCCCTTCAAACTTTTTCATATGTTTACCAATAACACACATGTACACATGAACACATACATAGTTCGTCAATGAAAATAGAATCCTATGCTACACATGCTTTTGTTTGATTGAACACTATAGTGGAGGCATCTTTCTAGGTCTGTACATAATAGATCTCCCCCATTAAAATGATTAGGAAATACTTCTGAGAAGGGTGAAAGACCACACGATGAATGCTTGTGTACTCCTCACCAAGCATCATCATGAAATATTATCAATACACTGATCCCATCCCCCCACACCTGAACTCACTGTCACCTTGAATTGGACGTTTTTCATTCCCATGCATTGATTTATTCTTTGCCTATCACGTTCATATCTATAACCCCTGGAGAGTCTGTGTATATTTCCAAATTTTATATAAATGGTAGCATCCTGTTTTCTGCAACTTGCTTTCTTCACTCAATATTATATTTGTGGGATTCATTCAAAATGAAAAGGCTACCTCAGATTCATTCATTTCCCTTAACAAAAAGTATTCTACTGTGAGAATGTGATATAATTAATTATCCGATAGAAGAAAGGATGAGATAGTCATCTCCCCCACCCCGTTTCTTGCTATTTCCATCAATGCAGCTATAAGCAGTCTCAAATCCGTCTTCTCCTGTGCATATGTGAGAGAATTTCTCCACAGATTATTTTGGGAGGGCAGGAGCTGAGGTGTGGGATATGTATATATCTTCAACCTCATTAGATATCGCCAAATCTAATTCTGTTAGGGTTCAGAGCACATCATTCCAAAATATAACTATAGGAGACCAGAATATGCCACCCCAAAATATGCTTCTTTGGTATATTTTGAGCTAGTTATTCTGAGAAACTTTAGATACAAGAGTATCTCCGAAAAGCTGTTCTTCTATAAAAGAAATTCACATCTATAAGGCAATCTATTTATGTTAAATTATCTCATCAGGAAGAAGGCAACTGCGAGATAACTTTTATTTACTTGAGAGAGTTTGTGTTTATCTTTAAATTTATACGTAATAATTCTACTTGTTTACCAGGTCCATGTGCTATTTTGATACATGCATACAATGTATAATGATTCAATCAGGGTAACTGAGACATTGACCACTTCAAACATTTATCATTGTTCTTTTGTGCCAAGAACATTTCAAATCTTCTAGCTATTTTGAAATATACAATACATGATTTATAACTATCAGGTGTAGCATTCAACCTTTTCTTTTTATGAAGTCATATACACATAGATCATGAATACATTTATGCATATGTGGGGTACAATGTGTTGATTTTTTTATACAATTTGATGTGCTTACATCAAACTAATTAATATATCTTTCACCTCATTTACTTGATTATTGTGTTAAGACATTTATGTTCTACACTTGATGAATTTGACTTCTACCCTTGCAATATGCTCCATAGGTATGGTCCCACCATTTACCCTCCCTTCCCACTCCATTTCTCTCCTTCATCCTGGGCTATAGTTGTGTTCTAACTTTCATAAGAAAGTGTGAGTAAATATAAGTAGGTTTCATGGAAACCTGAGTACATTGGATACTTTTTACTCCATTCTTGAGATACTTTCCTTAAGAAAATATGTTCCAGGTCCTTCCATGTAAACATAAAAGAGGTAAAGTCTCCATATTTTTTAAGGCTGCATAGTATTCCTTGGTATACATATACCACAATTTATTAATCCACTCATGGGTCAGTGGGCACTTGGGCTCCTCCTGTGACTTGGCTATTAGGAATTGAGCTGCAATGAATGATCTGTTGCAAATATCTTTTTTGCAAAGTGATTTTGGTCTTTTGGATATACTCCTAGTAGAGGAATTGCAGGATCCAACCTTTATTCACTGTACATTTCCTCCCCTCATTTTTCCGTAACTGTGTCTGCACCACCACCTCCACCAGATGCCTCAGCCTGCGGTGCTAAGTAAGCTTTAGCCATCTGACTCTTCTTCGAGTCTCATATTCTGTGGGACTCCTGTGTGTGTGTGTGTATGATTAAATATGGTTTTTCTCCTGTTAATCTGTCTTATGTCAATTTGCTAATAATTTGTAGCCCAGTCAAGGAACCTATAAGGGTAAAGGCAAGTCATTTTTCAGTCCCCTACAACTCCAAAGTTCTTTCATTTTTTACAGCTGCATAAAATTCCATCAAACCAATGTCCACTACTTATCCATTCCCCATTGCCCTCGCTGGAACAATATAAAATATAAATCTTTCATGTTGAGATGGCTACCTTGGTAGAGTGCCTGAGCGCTTGGCGGCCCTCTGGGGTATTTAACTCATTTGGTCCTCTCTGTTGAGAGTCAGTTTAATTATTCCTATTGCTACTTTTTGTTTTCTGTGAGTGAGGAAAGCTGACCCGAAGGATTAGGAATGTCAGGTCCTCGCTGGGCGAGCAGTAGAGCCAGCTGGAAGGACCTGGAGTCCGGCTCACAGCTTGTTCCACCTGACTCCTCTGCCTTAGTTGACAACTGTAACTGGTCAGAGCAGGGAAATGAGGTCACAGCAGAGGACTGAAACACAGAGCCGGGAGGAAACACGCCTTCTCTGTGCGCACCTGTGAACACACAGGGTGTTAGCTCACGGCTGCCACTGGGCTGCACCGTCCCGGAAGAGGGGGAAACAGATGGCAGCGTAATAGGAACCTGATAGCATTGTGTGGGGCTGGGCAGGAGATGTCCTCTGGGGAGCGAGGAGAGAAGCTCTCAGAACCACAAGAGCTTAGAGAAGGCCCTTACTGTGGCTACTTCCTCCGTCCCCACGTCTGCCCTGGGAGGATCCACGGGGGTGACCGTGCCCAAGTGCCATCGCAGCCCGCTGCTGCTCCTGTCAAAACTTTCCTCAGAAGCCAGAATTGTGACCCCAGAGCCTTTGAGTGCATGTGTGTGTGGCAGGGCTGTGCACACTGGCTCAGGAACCCTCAGATAGGGAAGCAGAGGCTCCAGGAATAACCCCTCTTGGGTCTTTCTTTTTCCTTTTTAAGTGTCCGGAGTTTACATGGCTCTTACCTGTTTGCTGCAGCCTCTGTGGATTATCCCCTTGGGCCTGGCAGGAAGCAGGGTCTAAAACCCAGAACCCAGGCTCTGCCAGGAGCAGCAGGTGTCGGGAAAGTTCCTTGACCTCCCTGGGATTCTTCTCCCTGAGGAGATGCCAAGATTCCTTCATCCATCACAGGCCCAGTTCGTGCCTGCTCTGCGGGTTCAGGGTTATAGTTGCTGTCAGGGGTTAAAACGTAGGCTTGACGTGATTTCTCTGATGGGTGCCCCAAGTCCCACAGTTCCTCACCCATGGTTAGCAGCTTAGTATCAGACAAAAAATAGAGTTAAGATTGATCTGGCAACAAGGAAAACCAAGGCCCTGATGTCTGCCTGGCAACAGCGGCTTCCTTTGAGTTGCACTGACTAAGGTGGAGTGTGCCACAGATGTTACCCTGAAACACTAAATGATGCTGTCTGCCCGGCAATGCCATGTCCTGAAATCCTCGGCCCTAAGGCACCAGCTTCACACAGGGTTATGGTGGCACTCTCCTTGTTTCACTGGGTGGCTCCTTAAAGGTCGGTTGTTCCAGGTTCTCCCCAGGCCCTGTCCTCTCCCTTCTCCACCCCTTATCACATGTTCTCTCTCTGGACTGTCACATCTCGTCTCCAGCTCTCTGAAGACCTGCTGTTCCCCTGGAGGCTGTGGAGGAATGTGTGTCCACGCCAGTGTCCCCAGGGCATCTGCTCACACCTGCACACCTCGTCTTCACTTCAGTAGCCCTCTTCTCCAGGTCTCTTTATCTGGTGACTTGCAGCCTCACCCAAACACCTAGGAGGCCTTCTTGACTAGTCACAGTGGCTTTCTGCATCATCCATCTGGCTAATAAGACCATTGACGGATTTGGCAGGTGCCAGGCGTGGTTTCCTCAGAGCATCACTCCATTCACGTGCTGACTCTTCTCTGACGCCCTTTCTATTAGCATGGAACCCAAACCTTTCCAGGTAGTATGCAAGGCCCTTTCTGATCCGGCCCCTGGCTGTCTTCTAGCCGCCCCTTTGTCCTCCCCACCCTCTGGTCATCTGGACCTGCTGCAGATGCCCAGGGGGACACAGTCCTGAGACTTTTCCCCTGGTGTGGCCTCTCCCACCAGCTCCATCTCCCTGGAGTCCTCACCCATCTTCTCACCTGCCTAGCTCATTCTGTCTCACTTTTTAGGACTTCTACTACCCTCTCTTCTTTCAGGCTTTCTGGATCCTCTCATCTTGGTCAGTGGCTCCTCCTGGGGGTCCCTATGACATCCCACAGTGCCCCTCCTCACGGCACTGACTGCATCACTGAGGGTGGGACGTGCTGACTATCCATCCTATGTCCCAGCACAGTGCCTGGCTCTCAGTGTGTGTGGTCAATAGCATATTGCATAAATTAAAGATGGGAAGAAACTCTCTCTCCAAAGTTTTCCTGGGGCAGCGATGGGAAGCTCAGGGTTTTAATGTAACCGTAGTGCTTATGAAACTTGCAGAAAGGACAAATCCCTGGGGAACTGCCTGGGTTCTAACAAGTCCTCCTAACTAGCTGATTTCCTAGATTTCCTTTACTTCCCGTCACCAGCTGCCCCACTTTGCTGTAAAGCGTGAACTGCCTGGCCACCCTCCAGGAACTAGTGATTGACAGAAACTTGGGCATTGTTGCCAAGTTTAAGAAAAATAAGGTAGAGAATGGCGCATCAGCTGCCCAGGTGCTGAGAGTCAGAGCTAATGACGTCCCTTAGTATTTTTGTCTGTGCCTTCAATAGATCCATTA
Source organism: Galagoides demidoff (assembly GCA_963574575.1). Taxonomy (NCBI): domain Eukaryota; kingdom Metazoa; phylum Chordata; class Mammalia; order Primates; family Galagidae; genus Galagoides; species Galagoides demidoff. Next base: position 45,546 of record CAUYQV010056536.1, on the reverse strand, counting down.
TACAAACACAGCGTCAGGGAGCAAAGCTGAGACCTGGCATCTGTGGCGGGTGGAAGCGGGTGACAGGGCAGGTGGTTATCGGGCACATCGGTGTGTCATATCATTCCTGGGGAAGTAAGTGTGAGATGGTTAGTGAGAAAGAAGATGGGGGTCCCCTGGCTCCTGGCCCCTGCCCGGGTTTCTTGGCCCTTTGGCTGCCAGCAGATTAATGAAATCCTTTCAATACTGTCAGAAATGACAGCCTGGAAAAGAAAAAAACATGTTTTCAGCATTACCTGGAAGATGAGAACAACATCAAGAAGCAAAATCTTTTCCTATAAAAGAGCTTAAACATTTCCTTTCTATAAAATGTTGTCAGTTAATACCTTTGCCTCAGGGGTATAAATTTTCTCCTTGAATCTTTATAGTTATTTTCAGAATTTCACAGTCTGTTTCAAAAACCAGATTTCTGCCCAAAGCACTGACTCTACACAGCTGAAAGTGGAAGGATGGGGAGAGGAGCCTGGGCTCATTCTGAGGGGTGAGAAGGTTATTGCCTCCCAATGCCAATGCGTGAATTGAATTAAGTAAAGCTTTAAAAAAAAAAAAAAGGTTGAGAGCTACAATGCCTTTAAAAAAAAAAGCTGATTTTTTTTTGAAAGTGAAAACAAAATGAATTTAATTACTGAGCTGCTCGTGGTAATCAAAAAACAATTTATCTGTTATAAATTATATTTGTATATTTTTCCACTGCAGAAAGTGTAGGAATTTTGAAACTCAAATGATTAGAATTGTAGGTTACATTTAGAAAGTAAATCCAAATAAAAATAATTCCTTTCTTTGGATAATAATATTTGACTTTCCTCCTGGGGTCCCCTGGCGTCCTGCAGTGCCCTTCCTCATGGACTGACTACATCATTTAGGGTGGGGACACGGTGATTACCCTCTGTTGCTGTCACAGTGATTTCAACATTTGGGATGAATAAACATTTTTATTGTATTACACTATTAAAGGAATCCACATATATGGGCTGGGCACAGTGGCTCACACCTATAATCCAGGCATTCTGGGAGGCCGAGGTAGGTGGATTGCTTGAGCTCAAGAGTTTAAGACCAGCCTGAGTGGCTCAGTGCCTGTCGCTCAAGTGGCTAAGGTACCAGCCACGTACACCTGACCTGGCGGGTTCAAATTCAGCCTGGGCCCACCAAACAACAATGACGGCTGCAACCAAAAAATAGTCAGGCATTGTGGCCGTCGACTGTGGTCCCAGCCACTTGGGAAGCTGAAACAGGAGACTCTCTTAAGCCCAGGAGTTGGAGGTTGCTGTGAGCTGTGATGCCACAGCACTCTACCCAGGGGGACAGCTTGAGGCTCTTGTCTCCAAAAAAAAAAAAAAGAAAAAAGACCAGCCTGAGCAAAACTGAGACCCCCATCTCTACAAAAAAATAAAAGAAAAACAAGCTGGGTATTGTGGTGGATGCCTGTAGTCCCAGCCACTCAGGAGGCTGCAGCAAGAGGATTATTCAAGTCTAAGAGTTTGTGGTTGCCGTGAGCTAAGACACCACAGCACTCCACCAAGAGTGATGGAAAGAGACTCCATCTCAAAAAACAAACAAACAAACAACCCCCCCCAAGGAAATCACATATATAGAATAAAAGGTTAAGTTGTATTTTCATCACAAAAGAGCTTCTTTATAATTTATGAAAAAGACATGCTGTTCCATTTTAAGCATTAATAAATTGCTTTTTTTTTTTTTAACAAGAATTATGTTTAGAAAAATGTACTTATCTGTACCTACTTAGCAGCACAGCTATCAGAATAGTGAATGATTTTTAAATTGATGTTTAGACACATTAGGGTGAGGGTTATGTTTACAGCTTGACAACCTTCTTATTGAAGATCATTTCAGACTCGGTGGCACAAGAGTCTGTGGCTAAAAGACTGTCCTCAATTGGAATGTGTTTTTGCAACTCTTCCCTACCGGTAGGAGGAAAATTCTGGGCTGGGACTTCTGGAGAACGGAGAGACAGAGCATCAGGTTCCTAGGTTCAAATCTTTCATATGCTCCTTCTAAACTGTGAGACCCTGAACAAGTGACTCAGCTTTTCTACGCCCTAGTTTTTTCATCAGTGAATTGGGGTATTAGCCTCTTCCTCATAGCTTTGTTACGGGATTAAATTAATTTATATTACATTTTAGAACAGTTTCTGATTGGTACATAGTGGAACCTCAATAGATATGAAAATAATTGTAATTATAATTATACATTATAATTATGTAGTACTATAATTGCTAATTATGATTATCCACAATTAATTATAATTATAGGAACGATCATTATTGGAAAGCCCCACATTTTTTAGAGAATTCGTGTGAGGAGAGGAAGACTTACTTTCTCCAGGTTTCCTTAGCACACTCAAGCTTTTCAGTAGAGCAAATAATTTACAGCGAAGTCAGAATTATTTAGGTAAAATAGCTTCTCTTCATGCTCTTGCATAAGATGTTCAAAACCAAAATGAAACAGACAAAGGGTAAAAAAACCTGGCAAAGGGACAAGTTTTGAGAATTGTTTTAAAGAAGTCATTGTATTCAGGTGGCCCAGCTGGCTACTGTAAACACCGAGAGGCAGTAGGAAATCAGAGCCCATTGTGGTCAGTAAAATGGCTGGCTTTTCAGCTGCACAGATTGCTATCAGCCTGACAGGGCCAACTCATGTTCCTTTTGCCCAGTCATTTCCTTTATTCTGAGTGTCTGTAAGAACCACCCACAAGGGTGTTTCTCAGAATTATAGGTTTTTAGGTCAAACAGGAACCCTGGGAAACGCCTGAAATGGCCAAACCCAACAGTTGACTTTATGCACAGGCTGCATGACGCGACCCTGCCGCTGCTGAGCCTGAACTTGAGCGAGCTTCCTTCCGGACAAGTGCACAGCGGCCGGGAGCAAGGCCAGTCCAGGGAAGGGCCCGCTCTGTAGCCGCTGCAGCTGACGGTTTTCTCCCGCATTCATTTCAGAAGCCTCACGGGTGGACCTCCCACGCTCGCTCTCTTTGTGGTCCTCGGGTAGGACCCCCCATGGAAGAGACACAGGGGCCTCTGGCCATGACCGTCCATCTCCTCGCCAACTCTGGGCACGGCCCGCTCCTGCAGCGGACTGTAGATCAGCTCTTGGATTGCATTTGCCCAGAGGTCCGTCTCTTCCTGGTATCTGAGAGGGTCAGTCCAGTGAAATCCTACGAAAAGGCCCACCCCAGGCGGTCGCGCTGCCCCGGGGTGTCGGTGCTGCTCTTCCTGCGTGACAGCTTCGGGGACCAGCGGCTGCTCCGCGCTCTGGATTCCCTCCGGCACGCGCCATGGCAGCGCTACCCCAGCCGGGATGCCCAGGCGAGGCTGTGTCCCTACCTGCTGGCCGATCAGGAGTTGTACAGCCTGGACAGCCAGACGCCGGTCTGGGGCGTGAGGCAGGCGCACCGCGGTGCCGAGGTCCTCAGGGTGACGCTCTACTGCGGTTTTGATAACTACGAGGACGCCGTCAGACTCTACGAGATGATTCTGCAGAGAGAAGCCACCCTGCAAAGGACTAATTTTTGTTTCTTTGTGCTCTATGCCACCGAGAACTTTGTTGTGCAGCTGGCCCTGAAGCAGCTGCCGCTGGGAATGTCCGTGGACCCCAAAGAGTCTTCGGTGCTGCAGTTTAAAGTTCAGGAGATCGGCCAGCTAGTGCCGCTTCTACCCAATCCCTGCGTCCCCATCAGCAGCACCAGGTGGCAGACTCAGGACTACGATGGCAACAAGATTCTGCTTCAGGTATTTCCGTTCCTCCCTGTGATGTCGTAGATGTGTGTGGAGCTGTGTAATTTGACATCTCCAGACTGGATTGTGCATTAGAATCTCTCCAAGCTTCAAAGATTCCCACCCCAAGCCAACCAAGAGGTCAATGTCTGGGAACAACCAAAACCAGATATTTTTTTTTTAAAACTTCTTAGACGATTCTCATATGTAGCAGGCTTGAGAGTCACTGATGTAATAAAATCTTCTCATTTGACAGGAAAGAAAGTTCAGGTTCAGTGACCATGGAGCTGACACAGGACTTTGTAGGAGAATCTGACAGTGTTCTTTCTCAGCCTGGCTTTTTTCTGTGCTGTCCAACTATGTGCGAATCCCTTGCCCACTCTGGGGTCAGGAGGATCAAAATTTCTTTCAGACTGACCTAAGGAAGTTCAAGATGTAGTTGCATTTGGGGATGGCAAATTTGGAGTCCTATTGACTTAATTTTTAAACATCTTGTATCACTGTCAAATTTTGTCACAAATCAAGTTAGTCAGAAACCTTTCAAAAGACAATCTTGAAATGAAAGCCTTACTTTGTATCCATGCTATTGGAACCAAACTGTGTGTGTTTGATGACAATAGCTACCAACTGTTGTCTCTTACCATGTACGCTGTGGTGGTTGAGCTTTGCCACTTACTAGGCATGACCACAGGCTTCAGTCTCTTCATTATTACAATGGAAGTCATACAGTTTTGGTATCTTCCTGTAGTGTAGATTGTTGTCACCTCAAAACATCCTAACAGTTAAAAAGTATAGTTAAGTGAGCACCCATAACTCAATTTTAGTTATTATTGTTCATACTATGCTCTATAATAAGAATTTTAAATTGATAATTTTATTTAAAAATTGTAAAAACCTACTATTGTCCCCATTTTTCAGATCGGAAAACTGAGGTATGAGGGATTAGGCATAGCTAGGAAGCATCTATCTATCAATTTTCTCAGTCCTGTGGTTAATCACTGCAGCAGTCCAGGGCACCATGGGGTGTGTGTGTGTGTGTATGTACAAATATGCAGACAAGGTGTGAATATGATATTTACAGAAAAATATTCTGTGGCTTCTGTCCTTGAGAAATGATCAGAAACCCCCTTATAGCCCATTGGATAGAGTAATAACAGGCTACAAGGTCAGTTGTCTTTCTCTTTAGTTAATTTTGTTGTCATCATTTTCACTTCTTGGTTAATAAAGTATGAATCATGTTAAATTATTTCTAAGTTGTTTGCCTTCTTGGTCACATAGTGGATAGGTATGTTGCCTATGATATAACTCTCTAATTTCCAAGACACCTAAAGTTTCTCTTCCAGTCATAGTGACTCTCCAGAACTAAAAATTGACATCACTGTCAAACAAAAATTCCAATGTGTGTGTGCAGCAGGAGCGTGGGGTCAATTGTGTCCACTCCTTAAGTATCCTGACCTTTGTACTTTGGAACCACAGCTTATAGTCTTAGCTACTTTGGGAAGCTGATTCCTACTTGGGGAGTGTAGAAGGTGAGTTTTTTTTGGATAAAGGGAAAACCTGTAAGTGGTTGGAAAATAGCCCTCTTCCTCTCTGGATAGTTTTATGAGTCTGGCCACCGCCCAAGCGGGAGCAGGGCATTAATTCCACATTCTCAGTGGCCCCTTGGAGATGCCACCCCTTCCTAATCTCTTGAGGGTCTCCAAGGCTCATGGGCTTCATTTCTTCACTCTGAAACATGGTTTGGTCACTGCTCCTTAGTCTCCTTTCTATTGGTAAGTTTACTGTTGCAAACAAAACAGGAGATTGTCTTCCAGAAAATATGGCTTCTGGCTTCATATTGCAAAAGTGCCTGAGGAAAGTGTATGAAGGCTTGACTACGAGATGTCATAAAAGACAACTTATAGCAACCATGCGAGTTCTCAACTCTTAGAATGGAGTGACTGTTTCAGGATAGGAAATCTAGCCCAAACCTCCTACTTAGTAAGTAGGCCAAGTCTTAAACTGCAGGCTCAGGACCCTAAGGGCAGTTCTGCTGACTTTCTTTTGGCCCTGTCCTCAGACAGCCATCCCCATGGGGACCCTGGCTGGCTGCCAGCAGCTCTGAGGACCACAACCTTCACGTGGGCTCTGAGAGCCTCACCCACCAATGGCCCGATAACATCTCTGACTTCACTTTGACCAGCTTGGATCAGATTCTCTTCTCTAAATCAATTATTACATTAAAGGGATATGATTGTATGGATCATTTAGTCCTGGGGTAAAGTCTCCACTCTCTATTCTAGATTCTGTGTGAAGTTGGATTGTTGCTCTGTGGGACTCTTAGGAGATGTTGAAGGTCCCCAGTGAAGATTAGAGTGTCTTCTGTGACAAATACAAAGTAGTATAAAGTAACCGATGTCCACCAAAAGTAAGAAAATGAATGCCTACTCAAGGAAGAGCCATAGCCACAAATGAACCTCTCCACAGACAGCACTTCCACAGGGCCAGGATTGAGGCATGTGTGTGCAGGGGACCTGAGTGCATGGGGGTGCTAGACCCACTGGGCATGCTGGGGAAATCTTTCCTGAGGGGTGATGCCTGGGTCCACCTAGCTGGACAGCACAGAAAGAGTGAGATAGTTGGAAAGGGGAGCAAGGGTGCTCCAAACAAGAGACACAGTGAGCTACAGGGTTGGGGGGGTCAGTTCCTTAGCAGGGCATGTCCAGCAAACTGCAGACTGCCTCAGATTCCATATGACTGGAGGAAACAGAGTGACCGGGGGAAGAAAAAGAGCAGGTGGCCAGAGGCCGGACCATCAGGAACGTGGCAGCCACTGGAAGGCAGACACCAAGATGGTAGGGACTTTTTTGGTTCATTCCTGTCGCTGGTATACGGTAGGCAAATATATTCTTATATGACTGAACGAGTGCCCGGCTAAGTAGCTTCTGTTCCATCCTTATGTAATGAGCAGCCACTGATGGGTCCAGTCGAAGGTGCTGATCTGTATAATTTATGTTATGAGGATCAAATAAGAGAATATACACCAGGTGCTCTGTACAGTGGAAGCTGCAGGAGCCCGTACAGAGACCATATTCACCGTCTGTGGGGTGAGGAGCTCACTGTCTCACCAACTGTGAGCAATGCTTCTTCCACATGACCTCTGCTCATTGCAGACTGTCTGATGCTTCTCAGAGTCTAACTCATATGTTTTGGATGAGTGTGACATGAGGGCATCTCCCAGATGCTCAGGAAAATGCGTGGAGTATATGAATAAATGAGCAGGTGAGTTCGTGTCTATTCATTTCCCCAATATCAGTTGAATGCCTGCTCTGGGCAGAGCCTGCTCTAGATCCCGTTGTCCATGTGGCAGTTTCACCCTGTGCTCTCAGTTCCCAGGGCACAGGATTGTACTGGATTCAGATTCACTCTTCCCTTTTTCCATGTTAGCCGTCCCCTGCATTCTCCTCCTGCATTGCCATCAGTGTGTACAGAGGGGAGGTCACCTGGGTGATGAGGCCCCTTCCTTTTGTTCAAGCCCCTGCCATGTAAACCTTGTCCTCAGTCAGCTCATCTGCCTTGTCACATCACTCTCATGCAGTGTCTCTAGCCCGCTACTGGCAATTCTCAGCTTTCCATGACTGAGCTCTATCATCCAGTTACGGTCTCTGTATTGTTTTGTTTTGTGTTTTGTTTTTCAGTTTTCCACACTAAGGTCCTTCAAACTTGGTTTCCCTGCTGATGCGTCCATCTTTTGGGTGCCCCTGGCTTAGGCAAATCCAAGTATAGAATCCACGTCGTTGGCATCAGGCTTTTGGCAGACTCTGAGTTTGAACTGGTGATCTTACCTCTCTGTTTGATGTTCAATGGGGGAACGTCGTAAATTAAACTTGGAAGCTACTTGAAATGTCCCAGCAAAGTCTATACTTCATGACCCTGTGGGACAGGAGATGGCTGTACCTTTGTTGACCTTTGGTTGGGTGTTGTATGCAGTATCACACTGACCCGATGGATAGTCTGATGGGGAGCTGGACACTCCCACAGGTACCCACGGAACCAGATGGCCTGTGGGGAAAGCGATATATACCGTTGTATATATCATATTATTACATCAACTCTCTGCTACCCACCTTGAGTGTGGGGAAGGCGAAAGTTAAATTGACAAGGGCTTCTGGGAAGGTCGTGTGGGGGAGGGGTGACTTGGAGCATGACCTAATCAGCGAGCATAGGGCAGTGGTTCTCAACCTTCCTAATGCTGCGATGTATTTTTATTGTTACAAAGGGGTTGCGACCCACAGGGTGAGAACTGCTGCCATGGGGCTAGAGAATTCAAATGCTCTTAGAACAATTTTTGGTTCTTTGAAAATGGGGCGGGACAGAAAATGGGATTCCCCAGAGAGCCATTTGTTACGGTTTTTAGAGAAGGGGCAGACGTGCTCATAGCTATAATAAACAATTTAGGACATTGATGCTGATACCATCAAGGACAGATTGCATGGGGCTTGAACAACCACTTCAGACATGACTGTCACTGTCCAGTCAAAGGCAGCAATGTTTTGAAATAGGGAAACCACAATGGAAATGGGGAGTTAAAGTTCTGAGGTAGAGTCGACAGAATCTGCCAGTGAATTAGAGGGTGAAGCGGAGGGAGGTGAGAATGATCAGGACACACTGGGCTCGAGGTGTCTGCAGGTTATTTAGGCCCAGACAGACCAGCTGGTCCCTGAGGGCTGGAACTCAGGAGGCAGTGAGGGCTGGTGACATAAGTCAGGGTGACAAATGGTGAATAAAGGAGCTGAAGTTGTGGGAAGGATTAACATTACCAAGAAAGAGAGCGTAGAGAGAGAAGAGGTCAAGATGGAACCTGGAACGCGTCCAAACTTCAGGGGGAGGGACAGGGAAGCAGAGCCAGTGAGAAGACCTGAAAAGGACCAGTCGGAAAGCTGGACAGGGAAGAAGATCATGGTTGCCCGGGGGATGCCGTCCCTCCAAGGTGGCTCCTCACGTGGGCTAGAGCAGGTCCCGCAGGTTCCACAGAGGTCTCCTCACCAGGCCACGTTTGCTGGCACGTTGACATTGACCCTACAGGGGTTGCCATCTGCCATAGGCCCTGTGTCCCCCCCTGGCAACTGCTGCCACCACCGCACTGGGCTTATGGGAAAGTTCCCACAATACTCCTGAGATCAGGCTGTAATTTCCAGTAAGATCTCTCTGAAGATCTGAGGATAAAAAGGGAAAACCCTGCACAAGAAGAATAATTTACATGCACCTCTCCAAGTTCTTATTCTCAGAGTTCCCAGACAAGACATGCTCTCTGGATCCTGCTTGGGTCTCCTCTGCGTCTTCTCTACCCCCATCTAAAGGAGGTGCCCCAGGCCCAACTCTTAGAGCGAAGGAAGACGTTTCCCCCTCATCTCCTCTGAGGCCCAGCTCTCAGGTCTCCCCGTGACAAGGGGCTGCTTCCCAAGTTGACTCAAACGGGGAAGTTCACACACACCTCCTCCACTCCCCAGGGGTGGTGACCTGCTCTTGGGACCTGGGCAGGACACATCAGTAACACTAGGCCATAAGCCCAACATCAGTACCGTCTGGGGCTTCCAGTCTTCACAACAGATCTTGGCCAACAGCCACCCATTCTGGTGGCTTCTCCTAAGTTTTCATTGGAATGAGCTGGAAGTCACGCCTGCTTATCCTCCCTGTAGTCCCTGTAGTGTTTGAGCCTCACTCCTGGATCCTTCGCTGTCACCACCAGAACTAGAATCCACACAACTCTCCAAGACACAGACGTGTGGGGCAAAGTCCCCTGTTTCAGTTCCACACATGCACTCTTCTTTCTTCCCTGTTACTGAGACCCATTTCTCCAGACTAACACCGTCCTGTAGGACCTTCTGTGAAGATGAAAATATTTCCCTCTGCATGGTTCAGTAGGGTGGCCACTGGCCACATGCACTATAAATGTGGCTAGTGAGACTGAAAAACAGAATTATTAATTTTATTTGATTTCATCATTTAAATAGGCTCATGTGGTTGGTGACTACTGTATTAGATGGTACTGATCTAGGTCATTTCTCCTTGTGACTAAAAGCTACTATAACTACCCTGTGTATAGCGTCACTGGTGGCAAAACTTCATCTCTTAAGGGTGGGATTCAATTCAATTTTGGGAAATAGTTAAAAGATACTCAGCATCAATTTTAGTGGATCTGGCAGATGGATTAAGCAATTTTAATATTACTTTTCAAGAGTATGGGATCTGTACCCTTCTGGTATTGAGACTGGTTTTATTCTATAACTTTGAAAGTCACACTGGCAAAAATATTCCAAAAATATTTTTTGTTCTTAGATGTCCTCCTCATGCTTTGAATATTCCAAAAATATTTGACACAAGTGTCAATCTTGTAAATCACTGTGTATAGCTTTTCATACTCTACTTATGGAAGCAGAGAGTTGATGTAATAATATGATATATACAACAGTTAGTGGACACTTAGATCTCAGATGCCAACTTGTACTGTTTCATTATAAATACTGTTTCTCCATTTTACAGATCAGGAAACTGAAGCTTAGAAAGGGTAAATAACTTGCCCGTGGTGACACAGGAAGCAAGGGACACAATCGGTGCTTAGACTAAGGTCTGTCTATCTCCAGAGTTTATGCTTTTACACAAAATTTTCATTTCGTTTAGAAAAGATTTTAATCTATAGTGTTGATTTTCATTAGAATTTTAAGAAACGTGGTACCTATCGCAAATCCTTCAAAACAAGATGTCAGACAATGTTTGATAATCTTTTATCTCTACTTTTGTAGCCAGACTTGGTGCTTTTGTTCTCTTTCCAAATTTAATCACCATTTCTCTAGTGCCACTTTTTCCTCCGTATTTTAGCAGGATTTTTAATAAGAATAACCTACTGGATAAAGTTGCAAGCAGAGTTTTTTTTTTTTAATTGCAATATTAAGAACAAATATTTCTTTTTAATTAGAAGCAATTTTCTGACTCTATTTTTAAAAAGCTCATTGACAAGTGTTTGGGAGGCTTCCCCTCAGATTGACTCAGTCAGCGGGATGCACGGCTCCCAGCCCACTGGCTGTTTTCTCCTGGCTTGCCTCTTCGTGGATCTCGCTTGCCCATTTATTTGCTTACTTGATGAGCTTGCGGTATTTTTTAGTCTTTTCTCTGTTGCCAGGGGCCCTTGTCATCATCTCCTTCAAACTTGCCTTGACCCTACAGTGTGAAAGTCTTGCCTTCCTCCTTAGCTGAGCCTCTCAGCTGAGCGGTCTGCAGTCTCACCACCGTGAGTCGCCAGCCTTCCTCTGTCCTCCTGCAGTCTGACTCCCCCCAGCGACTGGGGCGACTGCTCTCTCAGAGGCTGGCAGTGCTTGAAGACAAGACATCGTTGGCCCTGGTGCATGCTGGCCACCCTGCCTTCTGGGAAGTCTCCAATGTGGATGTCCATGACCCAGTTCTGTTAATTAAGGGGTTCATTCTCTCTGACTACACCTTTTGTGTTCCCTCCCCACCAAAGACTCAACTGTTTCTTCCTATCCTAAATTGACCTTGCACTATTGACATTTTGGACCAGACAATTCTTTGTTGTGGGGACAAGTCCTGTGCATTGGAGGGTGTTCAGTGGTATCGCTGGTCTCCACCTATCGGATGCCAGTAGCACCATCCCCATAGCTGTGACACAGTAAGTCACTGTGTCAATGAATTGCTGCCCCCTGGCACCCTCTCTCTGTGTGACATGTCCCTTCTGCCTGCCCTGTGTCAGGAAATCAATGTTTCCAGAAGTTGCCCAGTGTCCTGGTGGGCAGTTGGGGGTGGGGGAGGATTGCCCCCAGTGAGGAACCACTGCCCTATCCTGAAGGCTCCCCCTAAGATTAACAGATAAAATGCATTTTATTGTTTGGCTATCTCTTTTGTTTAAATTAATCCTGCACTTATATCTCCTCTCTCTTTAGGTTTCAGGCTATTTCCTATTCCCTAAGCATAATGTCTCAGCCTCATATCAAATTCAATCTGAGCAAAACCAAAGTCATCATTCACAGCCCTCCTCACCTCCAACTTCTCTGTTTCTGCTCATTCTTCCCGCATTTGCCCAGATCTTGAAACATCAGCTTTATTTTAAAAGCCTCTTATTTTCAGAACCCCCATAACCAATCAGTCCTCAGCTGTCTAATTTTCCTTTGGACTCATTTCTTCTTCCCACCTTCCTTCTTTAAGACCGCATAACTTCAGATGTGCATTATTATTACAGCATTTTCACTCTCTGCCCTGGCTCCAGGCCTCCCGTTTCATCCTGTGCATTGCTATCAGGATACATTTTTAAACAACTGCCAAATTCATGTTCCTTCTCAGCTCAATAACGAAAGGCGAGCAAATAAGGTTAAAATGCCCTTGTCTGGCTTTCAAGGTCCTTCCTAATCAGGCCCGATACAGTTTGGATGTTAGTGCCTTCTGGAGATCATGTTGAAATTTTGTCCCCACTGTTGGAGGTGGGTGGTGTTGGTGCCAGGGAGGAATGAGTTTTCACTCTATTAGTTCATGTAAAAAGCTGGTTGGTTAAAAGAACGTGGGTACCAGCCCCCTTGCTCCCTCTCTCTGTGTGACATGTCCCTTCTTCCCACCCCCCACCTTGGTTGACAGCTCCGTGAGGCCCTCACCAGAAGGCACCATGCTGCTTGTACAGTCTGCAGAACTATAAGCCAAGCACAATTACTCAGCCTCAGGTGTTTTCTTCAGAGCAAGTTAAATGGGCTAAAGCCCCTCCTAATACCTCCCTGCCGCCTCATTTGGCCACACCGGCCTGTCACTCTCCCGCTCTTCCCAGAACACCAAGTTCACTCCTGCACTTCTGCTTTTAATTTTTCATTGTGTTAAAATATATATGAGACAAAACATTGTAATTTAAACCTTTTAAAAAACTTTTCAGGAAGCCTTCTTTCTTTTCTAAAATTGGGGTGAAAGGAATGTCATATTCGACTTACCACCTGACCAACTTTTGCAATTCAGTGGCATGAAGCACATCTACAATAGTGTGCAAGGATCGTCATTATTGATTTCCAGAACCTTTTCATCATCCCAGCCAAAAACTCTGTACTCATTAAACCACACTCATTATTCTCCCCTCCCTCCAGCCCTCGGAGACCTCTGTTCTACTTTCTGTCTCTATGAACTTGTCTATTACGTGTACCTTGTGTAAATGGAATCGCACAATAATATTTGTCTTTTCGTGGTTTATTTCTGCCGAGCACGTGTTACGGGTTCACCCACGCTGTGACCTTTATCATATTAGAATTTCATCCATTACTGTGGCAGAGTAATATTCCACTAAATGTATATATGTGCCCACATCCTCTTCACCCAAGATGTCTTTCTCTTATTCTTCAATTCTCCAACTGTAAGGCTGCGATAAAATTGCACTTACTCTTTGAAACCTCCTGTAGAGCTCAAGAGCACATTCATTTCCATCCCTACCTGGAAGATTTAACACCTGAATCTTTGTAGCAAGTAACTGATCCTATATTTTCTCATTCATGTGTCATATAATAGGGGACTTTATGACTCTCCCTCTCTTTTCAGTAATTTATTGGAAATGTTTATTTCCAGTCAAGTCCTAAGCAGACAGCTGCGTCTGAAATATTTGTTGATTGACTACTTGTTTTCAGGAGCTAAATGTATCTCTTTAAAACAGGTATGTACTCCAAAAGCCAGTTGCCACAAGTAAGCACGTATTTCATTTCATCAACAGATATTTAGTTTGTTCATTCTTATGTTCTCTGTTAGCCATTTAGAAGAAGAGAACACAGTCTTTCTGCAGGTAAGTAATGTATTTCCATGCTCTCCAGCATAAGGGTTCTTCTTCCTCATTTCTGAGTCTTTCAAATGTACTCCCTGGGATTCTGTTCACTCCCTTTCCTTCTCCTCCTTGTCCTCCCCTCTCATTCTCCATTGCCTTCCCGACATCCCTATGCAGCCACACACACACAGCCCTTCTACTGAGTATCTTGGCTCACGTTGCTGTGAAGGAGGCATTACTTGGGAGGTTTCTGCTCTGTAGAATAGCAGGTTGGCATCAGTGCTTTGGGCCAGTCGATTAGAATAAGTACCTTTGAAAGGATCAGTTAGTTGGAAAAGACTGGTATCAACTCTTAAATGAGTCTGGCACTGTTTGGGGTTTCTTAGAATCCACAAAATTTGTTTCCAGGCAATCATTTTTTTTTCCAGTATTGGAGAAATCCCCTTTTGCTATCTTCTTGGAATCACTTTTAGTAAGAAATAATTCTATTTTCCCTTCATAACATGAGTCCGCCCCTTAACAGCTTAATCATTTTTCAATGACGTATTTTCTCTTGTTTGTTGAGAGGTTAGAGTCATGAGTGATAATCTTCCTGTTAATAATGACACTTGCTAATGTTCCTTGAACTGGAGAAATGTAACTCTCAATTTATAACATTTTACAAATATTTCTCAGAAAGAGGAATTCAAAATGATGAGCATGCCTATCAATGCTTTTTAATTTGTGTTTTGGCAAACTCAATTCCCCCTTAAGGGATTTATCTCAATCACTCTGCATTATGTTTCTCCTGGAAATTCTTCATTCCAACTGCACACAACTGCATTTCTATGTTAATAATGTTGCACTCACTTTTGCCATATGGTCTAAGGATCTTAGCCTTCTCCTTAAAAAAGTGGACATTCCCCTTTCTTAAGAATCACAGGGGAATTTAAAAATTGCCGATGCCTGGATTGCATCCTGGTCCAATGAAATCCTAACATCTGGGGGTGGGAGCCAGGCATGGAAGTTTTTTAATGGTCCTCAGGTGGTTCCACCGTGCAGCAAAGTTTGGAACACACACTTCTGTGAATTTGCACAAAGGGCATGTCTTGTGGTGCCTTGGAGACAGTGTCCTCTAGAGTGAGTTTCTGACATGAGCAGAAGTGATCCTCAGCATGAGCTGGGCACTTGTTCAGCTGAGGCACAGCAGAAGCACATCTGTGATGGGGCAGTGGGTTTGGGTAGCTTAGCTCTCTAGTGAAAGGGCTTGGCCCAGGGGTAGAATTTAGAGTGGTGGTTTCAAACTGGGTTTTGAGAAGCCAAAAGGACCTGGAAAAAGGGGTCTGCAGTCATGTTGGAAGTGGGAGAGGGGCTAAGGGTGATCCAGAAAGCAGGGGCTACCCCTGACCTTCAGCTGGAGCTGCTCCAATTGCATCATTTCATATTTGGGGCTTCCAGGTAGGTTTTTGTTTGTAAAAACCCTTCTTATTCTTGAGGGGAGAGAAGGGGGAAAGAGGGAGATGGGGAGGAGGAGAGAACAGAAGAGGGAGAGAGAATGAGAATCATTGACCTTGAGTACGGGTTGGTCAGCTATGGCTGGGGAGCTAAGAATAGTTCTCCACTTTAAGTGGTTGAAAAAAAGTTACAACACATGAAAATTATATGAGATTCAAATTTCAGTGTTCATAAATAGAGTTTTATTGAAATACAGCCACATCATTCATTTTTGTATAGTCTGCGGCTGCTTTGTGGCAGAATTGAGTAGTTGGGACAAGGACCACATGGCCAGCAAAGCCTCAGATATTTACTATACGGTGCTTCTCAGAAAATGTCTGCCAACTTCTATTCTAAAAGAATCAATGAAAGTCCTTTCTTTTTTTTTTTTTCTTGTTTTTGTTTGTTTGTTTTTTTTATTTGTTTGCTTTTGCTATTTGGTGATAGTCACCTCACCATTTCCATCAGAGAGAAAACTGAAAGAGCACACATGTGTGTCATCTACACAAATACTATGTTAGTGTGTGCAGTGATTCACTCATTTCTACACCTGCTTCCTTGGTGTCCTGATTTATGCCTTCTTAACCCTGTAAGATAAATATCTACTGTTTCCCTCCCTCCTTTCTTTTTTTTTTTTTCCTTTTATTGAGTCATATACACATAGATCATGAATACATTTCTGCTTTCGTGGGGTACAATGTGTTGATTCTTTTTATTAATACAATTTGGAATGGTTACTTTAAGCTAATTACTATAGCTTTCACCTCATTTAATTATTGTGTTAAGACATTTATGTTCTATACTTGGTAGATTTAACTTATATCCCTATAATATGCTCCATAGGTGTTGGACTCACCATTTACCCTCCCTCTGTTGAACCCCCACCCCACCCCCCTCTCCTTCATCCTGGGCTATAGTTGTAATCTATTTTTCATAAGAAAGTGTGAGGAATTATAAATTGGTTTCATAAAAATATTGAGTACACTGGATACTTTTTCTTCCATTCTTGAGATACTTAACAAGAAGAATATTTTCCAGCTCCATCCATGTAAACTTAAAAGAGGTAAAGTCTCCATCTTTTTAAGGCTGCATAGTATTCCACAATATACATATACCACAATTTATTAATCCATTCGTGGGTTGATGGGCACTTGGGCTTCTTCCATGACTTAGCAATTATGAATTGAGCTGAAATGGACAATCTGGTACAAATACCTATTTTTAAACGCAGTGTTTGGTTTATAGCAAAATCAAGCAGAAAGTACAGAGACTTCCCAGGTACCCCAAACCCTGCACACACAGCCTCTCCAAGTATCAATGCCAGAGTGGTACATTGGTTATAAGTGGCGAACCCACGTTGACACATCGTTGTCACCCAAAGTCTGTCAATTACCTTAGAATTCCAATTGGTGTGGTGCATTTCCCAGGTTCTGACCAATGCAAATCCACTGCTGCTCTGCCTATTCATCCCTCCCTCCCTCCAACCCATGACAACTACTTATCTTTTTACTGTCTCCGTAGTTTTGCCTCTTTCAGAAGGTCATATAGTTAGAAACATACACTATGTAGCTTTCTCAGATTGGCCTCTCTCAATCAGTAATATACATTTAAGTTCTTCTGTACCATTCCTTTTGATATTTGATTAATCAAAATCCCTGGGCCAAGTAGGGATGGATCCTGAATACCAATTTCAGAGAGCTCTTAAGGAGATGGAGACAATTGTCTTTTCCAGAAATGCTTTTGGGGAGAGTGTTGTGCATGAGATAAAATGTGAGGCTTCCAAAAGTCCAAGTCTGGAACATGGGTCACTGAAATCCAATGTGTGCAGGGAGAGGACAGTCACCTGCTGAATGGGAGTTTTGCTTAATTTGCTGTAAATTTGGAACCTAAGTAAACTTGCTAGGTATCAAAACACCAGAGCTTGCTCATAAGTAGTCTGCTTTTTGGTTTTCACATACAATACCAGAACTCTACCTTAAATAAATGGTGCCCCAACAATTTCAAGACTATTGATTTTAAAACAATGCCAAAGTATTATTGTGCCTGGAGTGCTCATATGTCTTAGAATGGCCCAAGATGTATAGTGTTATTAGTATGGTCTAAAAGAAGGACCACTAGCTTTGGAGACTGAATTCTTATTTCAATTCTTCTCTTGACCATAACCACATTTTGTGATTCTTTGATTTTGTTTTGCATATTTGGTAGTATATTGCTTACAACACCAAGTGAACTTCAAATCTTTGCATTAAAATTTTTGCATGATCTACCAGATAGTGTGGCCATTTGATCCCCCAAATCTTAATTTAGGGAACCTAAACGAGATGAGAACTGATGGTCATTAGACACCTCCTACTTGGATTGTTCTTGTAACTTCTATTCATGTCAACCACCTTTACTGAAAGTCTGCTGTAACCATGGCCTGGCAGAGGGTGAATGAGGCACTTAGTTAATGGAAAACATGTTTCACTTGTTCTTCCTTTCTTTGTTCCATAGGTCCAGTTGAGCTCAGGAGCTGGTGTTAGGAATGAAGAGCTTTCTCTCATGAATGGCACCTCGGGAGCTGATATGCTTGTGCAGGGCTCCAGGCTGCCTCCTGTCCCTGCAAAGAAGACCCCGCAACCAAGAAGCCGGAGGAGCAGGGCCAGGAGGCTCCAGGTGCGTTCTCTGGAGCTTCCTGACTACAGTGAGAGCCCAATCTCTGCCAGCCCTAGTGGCACTTTGTGGAAAAGCCCTAGCTGGTCATTCCAGGCCAGCACCTCACCCAGCAGTGCCCAGCCACATCTGCCTTCTCCGCATCTGAAATCTGGGGCCACCAAGAAGGTCTTCACCTGGGAAAACAGCTTTCTGAAGCTTGAGGAAGAGACTAATGTTGACACTGGCTTCACTGTCATCAGTTCCGAACCCAGGCAATCTTTTCTGAGCATATTTCGAAGGGGTTTACAGAGTAGCCAGCCACTGCCAGCCTCTTCCTTAGGCATAGCTCCCTCCAAAAACAACAGAGACCTTAAGGAAAGCATCTATCCTTTGTCACTTGCTGGTCAAAGGGTCATTGACACAAAAAAGGTAATCTCAAAATGTCCCCTTCATCTGCAAGACCAGGGTGAAGAAAAAGATGAAGAAGAATTCTTTATATAGTGTATAACTATTCTTTATATAGTGTATAACATATATATCATATAACCTTTACGATACATAAATCAGATGACTGTTCCAAAGATGGAGGACTGACTCAGAATCAGCCTATTGCTTGCTCTTCTAAGGAGGCCTGAACGCTGTGCTACCCATACAAAGATCTGTATTGTTTTTATTTCAAATGTTCAAAGTCCAAAGGTGCTGCAAGTGATTGTTTACTTACCATCAAAGTTGTAAGAGAACACAGCCAATTCACAGCTTCCCTGGAGATGCAGTAACCCAGCTGGATGTGTTGCATTCAGCACCTATCAGGATAATTGCATTGTATGCAAATGAATCAGATGTGTTATACAAAGCTGATTAGTGTATGCAATTTGATTTTAATTTTTACTTGGGTTGCATAGCTCATCCCCCTGGACAGTATGGACTACTATTTATCTTTAGTGCTTGCCTTTTAATTTTTATGTGACCTCCTTTGGTAACTAGGCCCTGTTTACCTTCTTATGGTTTTGCCTTGAAAGTTGTTTGCATCTGGAGTAAGTGAAAATGCAAAGTGTTTTGACAATTGTAAACATTTATTTTTTTCTTATTTAATGAGCCAAAACATTGGAAATCAGAAAATCAGGTTAAAAAGGAACACCAGGCTCTAAGGGTTCCTCACTTCTTTTTCTTTTTCTTTTCTTTCTTTTCTTTTTTTTGGCTGGGGCTGGGTTTGAACCCACCACCTCCGATATATGGGGCTGGTGCCCTACCCCTTTGAGCCACAGGTGCTGCCCCCTTTTTCTTGTTTGTTTCTTCTCTACTCCAGAGATGGTGTTGTTCCTGTTATAGAGCCATCAGGAAGGAATGTAGGGTGATTGGATGATTTGAGATTGGCACTGAACATGGCAGAAAGATTGGATTGGTTGGCCAGGTCACTAGAGAAAGGCTTGGGTTCTTCTGGCTGTATTTGGATTCCCAAATTCCTTTGAAATATTCATTCATTATATATTTACTCAATAAATTTCGTACGCCTGTGATTGAATAAGGCTTTGCATATGTGGTACATACACATTCTGGATCCATCAAACCAAAAAGTATTTTTAGCTTCACCACTATGATAAATTCATTCTACCAACTCTTCAAAAGATGCTAACATCCAAACATTCTTCTAAGAACCTTTTCCAAAACTGAGGTCTACAGTTGCCACATGATGATGTAGTAAGCATTCGTAACTGGCAGATGGAGACTGGGCATACTATAATTTGCAATTATAGTTGTGATGGACCAATTCTCAGTTGTTCATTTACTGAATTTGGGGGGCAGGTCTACACAAATGGTTTTAAAAATCTGAGGTCTGTGTACTTCAGTTAATTAATAAGGTTATTTGAATGAACCTCCTTCTCCAGGACAGTTGTCATATAAGAATATAAATGTGGATTTAGCTGGTTCTTTTGAAGACCTGAATACTTAGGAGAGAAAGAAAGATGAATTCAGGCCTACAGACATATCTTTTAGGAATGAGTTTCAGATGATTTGAGGTGTTTTACCCAGCAAAAGGGACAGAAATGAAGGAGCGTTAGAAATGGACAAAGACAAGACTTCTAAATGATTTTTCTTTTGTCCTTAAAGCGCCAATATATTGTCATTCCCGTTTTCTCTGTCTTCCCCTGAATAAGATTCAGTCTTAGAAAATGGAATGAATAACATAATTTTGGTACTGCTTTCTATAATAAGAGTTTAAAAAATGAAAATCTTATTTAAATGAAACTACTGAGCTGCCTTGAAAAGCACAGTAGGGAGCAGTTTTGAAATTTCCTTTCCCCTTTTTTTTAATGTTATCTAAATTTCCTTAACATAATATATAAGTGAGAATGTAAGTGCATTAAAATTATAAAGAATATTGAGAAACCTGAATGAGTACCTTACAAAATTGACTTGTAAAATAATGTACTCTTCAAATGTCAACTACTCTCTACTACTCAACATAGAAATTCAATTTTACAACATGATGGGATGGAAATAGCAGTGGACTGGGTGGGGGAGGCCCAGATTTTTATTTCAGCTTTTAAATTTACATTTATGAGACCTTGAATAAGTCAGATTCTTTGATCCTCTGTTGCCTTACCTACTGTAACAAAAGGTTCTAGGAGAATCAAGATTATATATGTGAAAGCATTTGATTATTATTAAGAACTATAAATGTGTTTTTTATATATTATTGTTGTATATATTATATAGTAATACAATTGGTCCTTCAGACCCACAGTATAAATATATGAGAACAAAAGGTTTCTTTTAAAAATGATTTTTAGTAAAATCAATGAAACAATTAAAAAATCTATCTTTCTAAGGTTTTTTACCCCTTGTTTTATGTTTCTATACCTAAAAGGAAAATTATGTGTAACAAATAATCAAATAAATCCTAACATTCAATGGAAATTATATGCAACAAGGAGAAACTACGAATTAGCTTAACTCGATTTATCAAGTTAATCAGACTTAATGATAATTATAGTCTATTTCCTAAAATGTATAATGTCTCACTGTTTAAATATGAGAGTTTCCTGATGATGAAAACTTTTTTTTAAACATACAAGTATACCTTGGAAATACTGTGGATTTTGTTCCAGACCAGCACAAAAAAGTGAGTATTTCAATAAATAAAATCACATGAAATGTTTTGGTTTCTCAGTGCATATAAAACTTACGTTTACACTATACTGAACTAAGTGTGCAATTGAATTATGTCTAAAAAAAGCATGTCTTAAGTACAAATACTTTATTGCTAAAAAATGCTCACTCATGATCATCTGAGACTTAACCGAATCATAATCTTTTTGCTGGTGAGGGGTGTTGCCTTGATGTTGATGGCTGACTGGGGTGTGGTTGCTGAAGGTTGTGGTGGCTACTGCAGTTTTTAAAAATAAGACAATCATGAAGTTTGCTGCATCAATTGATTCTTCCTCTTACAACAGATTAGATTTCTCTCTAGCATGCATTGTACATACAGTAGAACTTCTTTGGAATTAATTCTCTCAAACTCTGTGGCAGCTCTATCAATCAAGTTTATGTAAGATTTTAAATATCCTTTCTTGTTATTTCAACAATGTTCACAACATCTTCACCAGGAGTAGATTCCATCTTAAGAAACTACTTCCTTTGCTCATCTATAAGAAGCAGCTCCTCATTTGTTCAAGTGTGATCATGAGATTGCAGCAAATAAGTCTTATCTTCAGCCTCCATTTCTCAATCTAGTTCTCTTGCTGTTGACACCAAGCCTACAGTTACTTCCTCCATTTAAGTCTTGAATGCATCAAAGTCATCCATGAGTGTTGGAATTGACTTCTTCCAAACTCCTGTGAATATCGATATGTGTATTTTGACATCCTTCCACAAATCATGAATGTTCTCAATCGCATCTAAATGGTGAATCCTTTCCAGAAGGTTTTCATTATACCTTGTCCAGATCTATCAGAGGAATTACTATCTATGGAAGCTATTGCCTTACAAAATGTATTTCTTAAATAATAAGATTTGAAATTTGAAATTGCTCCTTGATGGGCTGCAAAATGGATGTTGTGTTTGGAGGCATGAAAACAACATTCATCTCCTTGAGCATCTCCACCAGAGCTTTTGGGTGCCCAGGAGTATTGTTAATAAGTATTCATATTTTGAAAGCCATCTTTTTTTTTCCCTAAGAGTAGGTCTCAATAATGGGCTTAAAATATTCACTAAACCATGCTGTGAACAGATGTGCTGTCCTGCAGGCTTTGTTGTTCCGTTTATAGAACACAGGAAGAATAGATTTAGTATAATTCTTAAGGGTCCTATGTTTTTCAGGATGGTAAATGAGCACTGGCTTCAACTTAAGGTCATCAGCTGCATTAGCTCGTAACAAAAGAGTCAGCCTATCCTTCAATAGGATAGGAGCCAGGCGTTAACTTTTCTCTAGCTATGAATGTCCCAGACAGCATCTCCTTCCAAAAGAAGGCTGTTTAGTGTACATGGAGAATTTGCTGTCTAGCATGTCTGCTTTCATCAATGATCTTAGTTAGGTCTTCTGGATAACTGGCTGCAGCTTCTACATCAACACCTGCTGCTTGACCTTGCACTTTTATGTTATAGAGATGGTTTCTTTTCTTAAACCTCGTGAACCAACCTCTACTAGCTTTAAACTTTTCTTCCGCAGCTTCTTCAACTCTCTGAGCCTTTACAGAGTTCAAGAATTAGGACCTTGCTCTGGATTAGGCTTTGGCTTAAGGCAGTATTATGGCTGTTTTGATCTTGTAGACATCTAAAACTTTCTCCACATCAGCAACAGTGTTGTTTTGCTTTCATAACATTTATGTGTTCACTGGAGTAACACTTTGAATTCCTTTGCATTCACAACTTGGCTAACTTTCAGCCTATCTCCACTTTTGAAATACTTTTCTCATTAAGCATAGTCATTTCTAGTTTTGATTTAAAGTGAGAGACGTGTGACTCTTCCTTTCTCTTGATCACTTGAACACTTCCAGAGGTCATTCTAGGGTTACTGGTTGGTCTAATTCTGATATTGTTTAACTCAGGGCATAGGGAGGCCCATGAGGGGAGTGAGAGATGTTGGAATGGGAGGTGGAGTGGTCAGAACACACACATTTATTAAATTCACTGTCTTATACAAGCATGGTCCATGGCACTTCCAAACAAACAATAACAATAGTTAACACCAAAGATCCCCATAAGAAATATAACAATAATAAAAAAGTTCAAAATATTGCAAAAACTGTCAGAATGTAACACAGAGACACAACGTAAGCAGATGGTATTGGAAAAGTTGTGCCAATAGACTTGTCTGAGGCAAAGTTGCTACAAACCTTTCATTTGTAAAAAAATGCAATTATCTGTGATGCAGAATAAAGCAAAGTGCAATAAAATAAGGTATGACTATACAGGTACATTAAAAGTCAGTTGTGTTGTAGCTGTTTGTCCATAACCTTGTTAATGGTATTCTGCACTTCTTGGCAAGTGTTATCTGGACATTGCTAACCATGAACAGAAATGGTAATATTTGGGAACTTGCAAACATAAGAGCCAAGGATGTGGGATTTGGGTGGGGAGGGAGAAGACTCAGAGGGCTGGAATCACCTTGATTTTCAAAGGCAGGTTGAGCTGGTGCCTGAGCTGCAGGCCCCACATACAGCTCTGAGGGGCACTGGGGAAGGCGTCTTAGTCTTTCTGAACTCCTGCAACAATCTGCTGGGCCAATCCAGTTACTGAAGAGGTGCTGGGGAAAGGCCCCTTTTTTCTACCCCAGAGAAAGAGGGAGGGAAAGAAAAAATGACGACGGAGTCACAAGCACATGTCTCATTTTCTGTCAATTAAAAATGCCTAAATTTCATTTTGTGTTATGTATTCAGAAGTTCCTGAATACATTCCATGCCGTCTGACTTCCTGCTATCTCCTCTAAGCTGCTGTGGGCTGGGCTCTCTTCCTTCCTTTCCTTCCCCTCTCCATGCCCTTTCTTTCCTTCCTTTATTCTCCTTTTCTTCCCTCTCCACCTTCCTTTGTCTCGTGCATCAGTTTGAAACTCTTTATTGTTTGCTTTTTTTAAAAAAACTTTTTTTTGATGTATGTCCCAGGATTCCCTCCAGGGAATGACACATGGCTGCACTTTTTAAACAGGCCTCCTGGCTCAGCTCAGAGAGGATGACTAAGAAGAGGACTTCAGGGAGGAATTTCTCCCCAGTTTCCAATTCATCTTTGGGACTTTGCTCTGAGTCAACTGAAGCCCTATCACTTTGAAACAACCCAATTCTCCATCCTTGGTTTTCTCATTTTGTACCCACTGAAGCTTTCCCTGAGGTTTGAGATGTTTCTTAAACATTTTTCACAATTGGCAATTTTTAAAATTTGCTGTAGTGCATAATAGAAAAAAGCACATACTTAGGATTTATGTTATTAAAAGCGTGATTCTGCTAAATTTCATTTTCAAATATAATCATTCAAAAAGTCTTATTTCAGAGAATCTAGCTGGGTTATGGGAGACACAGGAGTTCTCTGCTTACTGTGAGAAGAAAAGTCTTGTCTCTACAAATCCCAGTTCTGCCAAAGATGTTTCTAAGTTGAGTCTTTTAAGGACAATAACTCCCAGGAGGGACAATACTACCAAATCCGAGCTGATAATGATGGTGCACCTGTCTTGTGTAAGGCACTCTCCCAAGCATTTTGATCTTCACAACAGTGCTCTCGGGTAGGTGCTGTGATTATCTTAATTTTATAAAGGAGGATATTGAGGCACAGATAGATCAAGAGCCTCATCCTGGAATGCACAGTGAGGAAGTGGCACAGCTAGCATTAGAACTCTGTGAGGCTAGAGTCTTTGCCTTAAAACCCTCCAACATCCTGCCCCTGGAATGGGGTGCACGATGGGGTGATCCAGGTCCTAAACTGCCTGTGACCTGAACAACTGGTCTCCACACTAGCTTCATTTCTGCTCTTCAAGTGTGCCCCACTTGCTCTGTCTGCCTAGTGCACACTCTGACCCCAGACTCGCTGTCCTTTAGGTTTCAGGTTAAAATCCCCACTGCAGGGGACTTGAGGCCTTATCAAAGCAGCCCCATCTCCCAACACCTAGAGTAGGTGCTTTTACAAATAGTTTGTTCAACAAATGCACAGCAAGAGACCGAAGCATGGGAGAGGCTTCCATTCTTGAAGACCAGAGGGTAAGACATTATCTTGGTTTGGTCTGCTGTAACAGAATACTGTAGAGTGGGTGGCTTAAACTGCAGTAATTTATTTCTTGCAGTTCTGGAGGCTGGATGTCCTAGATCAAGGTACTAGTAGGGCTGGGTTCTAGGGAGGACTCTTCCTGCTCTGTTGAAGGCCATTCTCCTGCAGGTGCAGACTGGGACTGATCCAAGCTAACATTCATAATAAGTCCTAGTCCTTTTGCATCCCTCTCTCAGGCTTGCAGTTGCATTTTGGAGTTTTCTCTTGCTTTGTGCAATGATCTACATCACAGTTAAGCATCACTCTGTTTAGCAGGACCTTTTACTGGCAGAGTAAATAGTTGTTTTTCACCCTGTCATAGGTTTTCACTAGAGGACACCATTGTAAATCTAAGTCACTATGGGGGAATCCCAGGCCTTTTTGTCTTCCCCGATACAAGCCAAGAGAATATATGGTAGTTATTTACAAATTAATTTGTGTTTAGAAAATTTCCACATAGGAGGCAGAGTTCTCCTGGAAGATGTACCATACCCATCACCCCTCACTTGAGCTCACAACTCAGACTTGGCCAGTCGGATCTTCTCACCTGGAGTTTTGATGCTCACTCACAGGGACCAGCTCACTTCTTTAGGGTCCAGAGAGGTGTGCAGCATTGCTCTGATCCCAGGGAGAGCGATGAGCAGTCTTTGGCCATGGTAGTAGTAGAGCCTTTTAGACCCCATTGTTTCTGTGGCCTGATTTTGGTTGACATCTACCAGTTCATCCTTCCTTTGTTCTTGTGTGTTTTCTGTTTTCTGAGCCTTCTGCTAACTCATCCTCAGCTTGAATCAGCCAGAATTAGTTTTGTTCTTGCAGCAAATAATTGAGGCTGATACAGGTGCAGCACTGAGAGGAATTAAGTCCACGTGCAAAACTGGGGCACCTGCTGAGGAATTGAATTTTCAAGGAGATACACAGAGAAGTCAAAAACTTTATTTGGGGCTCATTGTCTCTTCAAAGTTCCCTTGGCTTTGATCCTTTTCTCTTTTCCTTTGGCTGTGCTTCTTTCTTCCCCTCACAGTAAGTAGGACCATCTTACTCCTTTGGCAGACTAGGAAGGAAGCAGGATGGGCCCCTCAAGAGGGCAGTGGAGTCTCTTTGGAGAAATAGATCTGCCTGTTGACTTTGTCCATGCTAACCAAACAAAAAATCCTGTGAGCTTCCGTGTGGTCTGGCCTAGGTTACAGGATGGGGCCACAAACTATTAGTGCCCTTTCATGTTATCTTTACAAGCAAGAGACACTGGGAACTGATTTAAACTAAAAGGGATAAGAGGTGAGTTACTGGCTAAAAAGACCATCAGGGAACCACACCCCACCCAGGCTAAGTCCCCTAGTGGGATGAGAGAATCTTTCCTGAGAGTTCCAGAAGAAAATTCTCAGCCAGGACTCTTGATCAACCTGGCCTTTGTCACATGTCCATTGCTGGACCAATCACTTCACTGGGTGACAAGTCTCTCTGGCTGGTGAGGCTGGGGCTCTGTGTCTATTTGTGTGTAGGAGGGATGGGGGTGAGAGGCTGGGAGGGCAGGAGTGGCCCCAGGAGAACAACACAGCAGCGCCCCATTCAGCAAAGAGACTTATTGTCACTAAGGAGTGAGAAGAGATGCCACCACCAACCAAATAGGCATCTGCTCCTGGCCCAAACTGGAGCTGGTAACAAGGACAGATAACCCCTGTATATCTGCTGTGAGGGGGTCCCTGGAGGTGGCTCCTGCTCATCTCTTTCTACCAAGAGCACTCCTGTGACAGCATGACACTTGCCAGAATACTGCCTCCCTCAGTCTTTGTATTTCCTTTAGACCTGGAAGGAAATATACTGCATCCCTCAGTCTTTATATTTCCTTTAATACCCCAGGTATTAGTTTCCCGGGGCTGTTGCAACCAATGACCATGAACTTCATGGCTTAGAGCAATAGCAAGATATTCTCTCATAGTCCTGGATCCTGGAAATCCACAATCAGGGTGTTATCAGGGCCACTCTTCCTCTGTGGCTCCAGGGAGAGAAACTTCCTTGCCTTGTGCAGCTTCTGGAGACTCTGATCTCTGCCTCTTCACTGAATCACCTTCTCTTCTTTGTGTCTTCTCTCTGCCTCTTATGAGGACGTGTGTCATTAGATTTAGGGTAAACCAGGATAATCCAGGATGAACACACCTCAAGATCCTTAATTTGGTTATATCCTAA
This sequence comes from Galagoides demidoff, assembly GCA_963574575.1. Taxonomy (NCBI): domain Eukaryota; kingdom Metazoa; phylum Chordata; class Mammalia; order Primates; family Galagidae; genus Galagoides; species Galagoides demidoff. Next base: position 18,483 of record CAUYQV010056536.1, on the reverse strand, counting down.
AAGACCCCTTTTAAAAATAAGGTCATGTCCATAGGTTCTGGGGGCTAGGATATGGGTACAACTTTTTGGGGTCCCCCAACCAACCCACTGCAGAGTACTTAGTCTTCTCTGGTTTCATTATTTATTTGCATCATCCATCATCCTCCCTTTGCCCATCCACTGTGCTCCCCACCTCCCTCTTTCACTGTATAAGAGTTAGGATCTGTCGTCTGGTCCTAAAACAGTACCTGAACCAGAGTAGATCCTCAGTAAACATCAGCTGACTGAAGGAAGGAATGAAAGCTTTGGTCTTGGACTGTGGCCCTTAGCACTGTATCCACACATTCAGTGCTACTCTTAGCCTGTTGCATCAGTCCCTGGCTGTAATGTGCACTCCCTGAGGCCTGTTTTTCATAATTCTAGACAATCATTTCTACCCTAAAATTCAGGACAATAAAATTTATGTGGCAAATATCTTACTAAATGCTGCCCTGTGAATTAATAATCAGTAAAGGCAAAGTATAAATAGAACCCACATGTTGCGTAGATTTGGTTTTATTAAAATTGCCCATTCAGCTGTAAATAATTTGGGCTCTTCCTCTCTCCTCCCAACCTTCCTCTCATATTACTTTGCAGGTAAAGCCACCAATCATTGAACTGCATGTGGCCAGAACCTGCAGGTTTTTTTTTTTTTTCACTCTAACTCTTTTTCAAGTCAATCTCCTTTCCCAATTTTTATTTTCTTAAATTGGTTCTGAACAAGTGAGGCTTGAAAGGAAGGCTTCACAGGGACACTAAACTGGTTCCAATACATTGAAAAGTTGGGAGCTAAATTTTAGTTTTGACTGCCTTTAATCTAATATTAAAAAAAAATCCTAATTAACATGTTCTGCCTCTTGAGCAGCCGTCTCATCAGTCTGAAACACTTGCTGGGAAGAAGTATTAATGGAATAATTTCTATTGAGACATTTTGCAGCCGCAAAATAATTAAATGTTAGTAGTGATGGCCCACAGCTCTGGGAGTTCGTATGTGTCCATCCTTGTGTAGGTGGAAGGTTTCCAAACAACCTCTCAACAATGCCTGGAGCCCCTCCCACCGAGCAGCGCAGTGCTAGACACTTAGCAAATATTAGCCTGTTTTGCGACCATAGAGATATGAATTGATTCCTGGAGCTTTCTTATGAGAAAACAGTTCTCCCGTTTTTGAAGAAAGGAGTTGGTGTACACCAGAGAGCCGGGTTTCAATTACATTGCACATGGCTATGCTGAATGAACAAGCCCTAAAAGGGCCCTGCAGACACCACAAAAATGTTCCCCAGGTGCAAGAGCATAAAGACATAAGCATTATTATACAAATGTTGCCCTGCAAAACTCAGCCACAGGAGTGAAAACCTAAGGAGTGAGCATCAGCTTGGGATCAGATCCCCGAGATGCATCATTAGTGAGCACATCACCTCCTGAGATGGTGACTCATCGGTTTCCACCACACCGACATGGGCCAGAGACTGATTTCAGCCATACCCATGAAAGTCTGGGCTAGCCTGAAGTGGTTTAATGCATAATTTGACTCCATAAATATTTGCAGTTTGCATGTAAATGGAGATATCCAGTGAGGAAATTGAAGTCTGCTTCATAAGGTACATTTTTCTTTCATTGTTGTGTTATTTAGGAAAGAGGCAAAAAAGTATAACTGCATCCTGGCCAGTCTTGATTAAGTTTGAAAACAAACCCTTTATCACCCCTGGAATTTCCTATGGAGGGCACCGTTCAGTGAGGCTGCAGGCTGGCACATCTCTAGCCTCTACTGTGCTAAAATTAAGATTTTAAATCTCTGTACCTAGGTTAGGTTTTGTAGAGTTAATTCTACAGAAAGCCTACAGACCTGGATGAAAACAGAAAGGTATGTAATGAAATAAACGAATATCTTCCTCTATCCCCTCAGCTGTTACACGAGGCTATGCCAGGTTTTCCTGTGCCCCAGTGGCGTTAGAAGGAGGAGTGGGCCCAGAAAGAGGCAACGATGAGTGACATTTTAAAATGTATTAAGAAATAAGTGCTAGGACCTTAGCTTTTACACAAAGGCAAGAGCTGTGCCTCCTTAAGTCGACAGCTCTGTAGTTGCAGTTGAGTTACCTCTGGGTCACAGTCACATGAAGATCTCATGAGGTCACCTGCTGCAGGGTAGAAAACTTGGGAGCTCGGAGTGACTGGGAGGTACAGGTCTGTCCTGGGAGTGATACCGAAGGAGAACGTGTCTCTGTATGGTGCAGAGGGGGAGAAGCCCAGGGGAGAAGGAAGGCCTGAGCCTGCTCGGGAGATATGCTCCATTTTGCGTTGTTATAAAGAAATAGCTATATTCTTGAGGCCAGGTCATTCATGGAGAAAAGTTTAATTGGCTCACGGTTTTTCAGACTGTACAAGAAACCTAGTGTCAGCATCTGCTTCTAGGGGGGGCTTCAGGGACCTTCCACCGTAGGCAGGGGGAAGGGGGACAGCATGACATGGCAACAGGGGGAAATGAACTGTTTAACAGTGGTTCTCAACCTGTGGGTCGTGACCCCTTTGTAACAATGAAAATACATCCTGCATGTCAGATATTTACATTATGATTCATAACAGTAGCAATATTACAGTTATGAAGTAGCAATGAAAATAATTTTATGGCTGGGGATCACCACAACATGAGGAACTGTATTAAAGGGTCACGGCAGTAGGAGGCATTAGGAAGGTTGAGAACCACTGGTTTCAGATCTCACTCTCAGTTGTCACAGGTCACAGCAACAGGACTGTTTGTATACTGGGCAAGAACTGAACCAAGAAGGTCCCTGATGCAAAATGCCAAGCAGGGCAGAGCCCATTGGCTGTGGGCCTGGAACCAAGGTAAGAAGAGAGAAAGTGAGGAAATGACCAGGTGAGAATACACTGTGTGTGTCTGCCTGTGGGATATGCTATTTTTTAGATAATTTGGTAAGATAATCAGATGAGCTCTCAAATTGTCTGAGGATCTAAGTTGTTTTTTTAGTGTACAATTCCCATTCTAGGATTTTTACATATATTAATCATTTAATTCTTACAGTGACCTCATAAGGAAAGTACTATTATTATCCTCATTTAACAAATGAGGAAACGGAGGAAAAAGCATGTAAATCACTTGCACACCTAGTAAGTGGAGCCCAGGTGGTCCTATTCGTGCATTCCTGACTCTTCAGGATCTCACCATATGTGGCCGGCTGAATAAGGGCACCCAGACTATCCAGGTCCTAACCCCCAGAATCTGTGAGTGTTACTTTATGTGGCAAGAGGGATTTTGCAGAAGTGATTAAGTTGAGGATCTGGAGATGGGGAGACTATTTGGGATTATCTGGTGTTTCCTAATGGAAGTGAACTTTGAGAGGGAGGCAGAGGGAGATTTGACTGCAGAGGAGGAAGAAGGTGATGTGAGGATGGAGGAAGGAACCAGGATATGCAGGTGAGGCCCAAGATGTAGAAAAGGCAAGTCCTTATTTTGCCATGTATAATGCATAACTTAGTCTAAATTTTTGAGGGAAAAATAAGGATGAGCATTATACATGGGTAGTACTAATTCCATGTCTATATAAATGTTTTAAATTCTTTTATTTATGCTTATGCATTAAAAGTGTAACTCACTGTTAAAAATATAAAAATTCCTTTATAATACAAAAAACGAGTATCAAAATGAACAAATAAAATTTTAAATTAAAAAATTAAAAGGAAAGTTTTTTTTCCTGGAAGTTTGGGCCCAAAATGTGGGTGCACATTAAACACAGGGGCACATTAGACAGGGCAAAATATGGTACACAGAGTATCCTTCCCTGGAGCCGCTGGGAGAGCTGGCCCTGCCTACGTCTTGATTTGGCTCCTGTCAGACCCATTTGGACTTCTGGCCTCCCGAACTATAAGATAATACATTGATTCGTTTTAAGTCACTAAGTTTGTGGTAATTTGTTACAGCAGGCATGGGAAACACATATGCCATAATTCTCACCTCTTTTCACAGAAACAAATACAGATGATGTCCCCAGGGCAAACTTGTCCATGGGGGTACCCACGTTTTAACACCCTCAACTCTCACCAAATCAACAGTATGTGTATGTGTGTATATGTCTGTGTATGTGTGTGTGTGCTTGTATTTGGTGAGGGCAAGGCATAATAAACACATATTGTATGTATGAGATTCAATATTATGAAATATATCAAAATTCATTTTTTGAAAACATGAATATTAATTGAATATACTATTATAAACTTAATTACTTTGACTCTGCAAAGATATTATAGTTTGAATATGGTTTTTCCCCATTGAAACTTATATTGAGGCTCATTCACAATGTGGCAGTGTTGGGGGTGAGTGCCTTAAGTGGGGATTAGGTCATTAGGATGGATTGGTGTCTTTTTCCTGAGACAGGTTAGTTCCCAAAGAAATGGATTAGTTCCTGGGAGAGCAGGTTGTCACGGGTGAAGTTGACCCTTTTTCACTTACTTGGATGTCCACTCCTCTTCTCTTTCTCTACCACATTTAGATGCAGCATGAGGCCCCCAGAAGCCAGAGGCTGCTGCCATATCTTGAACTTCCCAGCCTCCAGAACTGTGAGTTAAATAAACCGCTTTTCCTTATAAAACACTCAGTGTCAAGTATTCTGTTACAACACCACCAAATGGACTAGTACAGGTAGTACTGAAGAATAAACTTACATAAACCACATTTAATTTCTTGAGTTAATAGACCTTATTATTTGCCTCATTTATTTGATTTGGTGAGTTAACTTCCACTAATACCCATAGAAATGCTCTCAAATTATTCTACACTCCAAAAAATGCAGGTTTGCTCTACTTTTTCACCTTTTCTTTTATTTATTTGTATATAAATAAAATGTATGCATAGTTACAAGGACCAGGAAAAGGGATACAAACACAAAATTCAACACGCCAATCCCAGGCTACCAATTAGAGGTCGAGATCTAGGGATGTTTCCACTCTGCCAGCATAAATGTTATCCTTTCTGGTCTAGTTCAGAAAGATTATCAGAATGCAAGTGACAGGATGTGGAATTATAATCAGAATAATGTGGAATCTTATTAATACAATGTGTAAACTTTGGTTCTATATTATTAATTGCAAAGTGCTAGCATTTTTGTCACACAGCAAGGACACAGACAGTGTTGATTGAGATAGACAAGAAAGGTCCATTTCTCCTTCATTGGTGCAGCCGGGGCCTCGCCATATGGTTGTGCAGGTTGGGCGTGCACACTTGAGGAGCTGCCATCTTTGTTTGGACATTTTTGCGTTCATGATTGTCAGTTTCCTGAAGGCAGCAGTGAAGAGCTGTGAGGAAGGTGCCCCTTTTCTAATCTGTACAAGGATTCTATAGTAAGGGGCCCAGGAATGCATGACAGGAGGGGGCCAGTGACAAGAAACACTGGCTTTATTAAGGCTGTTTTGACCTGGAAGAGGTGAAGATAGCAACTGCAAAATGGCCGGAAAGGCATCCTCATGAAGAAGCCTTAGTAGAACTACCTAGAAATTCTATATTAAAAATCACTGTGGTAATTTTTTGTAAGATGATTCCCCTCTGTCACATGGAGAGGCTGTGGCTTAATTTTTGTTTGTGTAATACTTTATTTACCATAAAAATCATCCATAAGTGAAAAAGCGATAATCCTAGAGGCAGTCAAATTTTATATTATTAATAGCAGGATAAAAATATTTCTGAATTCCTTTGTTAATTTTCATTCCTAGTTAAGCTTTATGCCAAGAAAACATGTGCAGCCTACTAGGTTGTCACTAGGCCAAGCTAGTTGGCAACCAAATCCAAGTTGCCCACATACATGATTGAGTTTTCCAAGTATAAACACATTCTGATGCTTCATTTCTCTCTTAGGAGGAATCGTGTGCAGTAAAGACTCATAATTTGTTCTGTTGGAGCATAAAAAGCTTGTCAACTGCCAATGGTTTATTTGAATTAATCGAGAATTATTATTTTTTAAAAAGGTGATTTTAAAAGTCTTTACAAATCTCCAAATTAATGCTGAAAAGGCCTAGTTGGATAGAATAAAGAAATATAGAACACGAGAGAAAATAGAAATGTTGGATTCCATCAACAATGGACCTCTCTTCCTAGACCCAATCTCTCCTTTTCCCACCCCCACATGATTTTCTTGGCAATGATCACGGTTTGTCCTATAATCCATGTTATTTATGTTGAATACATACTTGATTTCTCTAAGGGGAGTGAAATCATGAAGACTACAGATTACTTTATAAAATTATTGTGTTCCTCAAATCACACAATAGGGTGTTTAGTTCATAGTAGATATTAAACAATAATTCTATGCATTATAATTGGCATATGGATGGCTCGGCACCTGTGGCTCAATTGGCTAAGGCGCCAGCCACGTACACCTAAGGTGGCGGGTTCAAATCCCCAGCCTGGCCCCGCCAAACAACAATGATGGCTGCAACCAAAAAATGGCCAGGTGTTGGGGTGGGCACCTGTGGTCCCAGCTACTTGGGAGGCGGAGGCAGGAGAGTTGCTTGAGCCCAGGAGTTGGAGGTTGCTATGAGCTGTGATGCCATGGCACTCTACCCAGGGGGATAGCTTGAGGCTCCGTCTCAAAAAAAAAAAAAAATTGGCATATGGTCATAACCAATGGGTATAGTAATGTCAATAGGTAGATTTTATTCTAATAACACTGACAATATCAATGTTTCAAGCTGTGTTGGACATTGTTAAAATGGCATTTTGATATGTAGATTTTTATTATTATTCAGGGATGGCGAGGCCCCCCATCAGAGGAGGACTGCCCACTGCCATTGCAATGATAGTTTGGTGTTCACCAGTCCCCAGCAGAGGGTCATCTCACCAGGATGCAGCAGGCAGGTGCAGGAGGAGCCAGGGGACAATGCAAGCAAGAGCCTGTATGGTGGTTCCCATGGGAATTAAGAGGCAAGGCAAAGCCAGCAGGTTCGGGACTGACTGATTTGAATAACTTCAGGGCGCTCTGGGGTGTAGGGACCGTATGTAGTTTCTGGTACCGGGTGCTGGCTGATTAGGGCAGGTGAATAGTGGCCAGAGCATGACGGTGCTGTGAGAGGACAGAGGAGATGGTGGGGTGTGGCTTCTGGATTGGGTGGTTTGCATATGAAAGATGCATTTGCATGTGAATCCTTTACTCTCTCTAGAAACTGGCTTGCTCTGAGATGGGCAGCCTCAGGTCCCACATGTCAAAGTGTCAATAAAAAAGACATGCTTGGCTTGGCGCCTGTGGCTTAAGCAGCTAAGGTACCAGCCACGTACACCTGAGCTGGCAGGTTCGAACCAGGCTGGGCCTGGCAAACAACAATGATGGCTGCAACCAAAAAATAGCCAGGCATTGTGGTGGACGCCTGTAATCTCGACTACTTGGGAGGTGGAGGCGGGAGACTTGCTTGAGCCCAGGAGTTGGAGGTTGCTGTGAGCTGTGATGTCATAGCACTCTACCCTGGGTGACAGCTTGAGACTCTGTCTCAAAAAAACAAACAAACAAACAAACAAACAAAAAAAGACATGCTTAAGACAAATGGGACAACTACTGCTGGACACGCAGATCAGTAAGAATGTGAATGGTGAGCACTCACAGAGCACTTATTTTGTGTCTGGCAGTGTGCCACGTGCTATGCTATGGACTCAGAGAATCCCACACGACCCTCTGCTTGGTGCTGAGTCCTGTGTCCCAGTTCTATTCCCCTTCAGGTTCCAATGAGCCATAGTGGAACAGAACAAACAGGTTATTTTTCTTCAGAATAATTGTTATTGATTCATTCATTTTTATATTCATACATCCAATTACTATTTAATTTTTTTTAAAATTTCAGATGAGACAGGTTAGGTAATATGTCTGAGGGCATCATGCTGGTAAATTTCTAAGTTAGGATTACCAACCTAGACAGTGTGGCTCCCAAGAGCCACTAATGGGCATAATGGTTTTTAATGGGAGTAGCATGAGGTAGTTAAAAGAACATGGTCTCAGTAGAGTAAACCAGCTTGGTGAGAATGTGGGTGCAGATGAACTATATATTACTCGAGGTGGAGAGGATGTAAGAACGTGTTTGGAACACATTAAAAATACCTACACACAAAGTGTAAAAATAAAACTATACCCATAATGATACTACATTCTGGTATTTCTTCAAATGGACTTAAATTACATTGAAATGCACATTTTTTTTTGGGCCAGCACAGTGGTGGCTCACGTCTATAATCCTACCACCCTGGGAGTCTGAGATGGGTAGATTGCTTGAGCTCAGAAGTTCTAGACTAGCCTGAACAAAAACGAGACCCCATCGCTACTTAAAAAAATAGAAAATCTATTTTTAGAAATAGCTGATGTCCTGGCAGGTGCCTATAGTCCCAGTTATTTGGGAGGCTAAGGCAGGAGGATTTCTTGAGCCCATGAATTTAAAGTTGCTGTGAGCTGCGATTCCATGGCACTCTACCCAGGGCAATAGAATGACACTCTGCCTCAAAATAAATAAGTGAATAAAATAAAATGCACTTTTTAAAGATCAATCACAATTAGGCTTGGCTTAAACAGCAGGTGGCCTAAGCCAGTGTCCCAAGCCAACAAGCATGCTGAGAGCAGACAGAGCAAGCCCAGAGCATGGGTGATGTAGGGTGAGTAGGTTTGCAGCTACCACCCAGAGGGGGCGGGGCTGGCAGTCCCAAAGCAAGGCTCAGAGTGCCATGCCCCTTGCATGCTAGAGGGAAAGTGATGTCCCTTCTGAGGGGGCAGGGACTGCATGGAGGGGTGATGTGACAGTGGGAAGACTGGGTCAAAGCCAGCTCACTTTCAGTGGTTCCAGCCAGGTCATCAGCAGTCCTGTCATCATAGGCACAGAGCAGAGAAGAACAAGGCTGGTGCCCAGGCCACTCCACACCTACCAATTTGTCACAAAGTAGCCAATTTTAAACCATACACATCTGGGAAAATTCCAAGACTATGCCTTGTTGGAGCGGTTGAAGCCCATACAGCCAGAGACTGTGCCAGAAACACACTCGGGCCTTATGTATAGAAGCCTAAACTATGTGTCACAATAACCCCGGAAGGTCTCTCTCAAAACCAAAATTCCTTCCGAGTCCTGTGGAGTACCAATCAGTAATATTCATTCAATTAATTCAATTTCATTGAAAAAATCTTGACTTACACAGGTAAAAGGTATCACTTATCTGCAATATGCACTCTGACAGTAATGACAAGTATCCACAGATTCCCAGGGTGCAGGCTTCATCTGTATTGAGCAGGGCGCTATTGCCACCTTGTGATCAGAATTGGAAGTGCTTTTATTTTGAGAGTTGACCTTGCAATGATTGACTTAAACATGGATGAGTTTCCATCATTTGATTTTGACGAGTTCTTTCATTTTCTTGTTTTGTTACTTTACCTGTATTTGAAAGAATTTGCACTAAATTTTTAAATATTCTGCATTAATGTAAAACAAGTAGAAGACACCCCCAAATCTTAGGTCACTCTAAGTATCTTTAGCCCAGACTTATTCTTCTTAAGCGTCATCTGGTAGTAGATTTGGGGCCATGTATGGAAAATACTGGAACACCTGTTAGATTAATTCCTCGGGACTTCCAATGTTTTAAAACATTCCTTTGGAGGTAAATATTACAAGTTTCTTTGTGTTTAATTGTCAGAGATGACTGATGCTACTCCCATTTTATGGATGAGAGGCTTATGTATTACAAAATCAGGCGACATGTCTTATGAACCTTATTTAGAGAGAAGATGTCCAATTGTTGAAAAATAATGTAAGTGAAATATTTACTAAGGGAAAAATTCACATCAGTTCTAAAGTAACACAATAATGCAAACCTTTTTCTTTGTGTAGGAAACTAGCTTTCCCTCCCAAATCAGGATCATAGATTTTGAATGCCGTCCATCTCCTATGTGGTGTTCCCTCATTTCTTTCTCATCAGTTGCTACGTTGCCTCCATAATTTTTCTGCTTCTTGAAGGCTGTCCGTGGGTGGCTGCGACACTATTTTGGTGAGTGGTTGTTGTTATTACAATATTTTCTCCTGGTCTTTCATTGTTCCTAATTCGACCTTTCTCTCCACTCTCTGACTCCATCGTGCTGCACCCATAACTTTTAACAATGTTATTTAATGTCTAACGGGAAATATTCTTTGCCAAACGTGAAAGAAAGTGTGTGTCAGGGGCAAATATAGGTCTTCTTTATTTTATTTGTTAGAAATAATAATGTATTAGGGAGAGGAGAGGGGAGGGAGGGTGATTGGTGGGATCACGCCTATGGTTCATCCTATAAGGGTACATCTGAATCTCTCTAAATGTAGAATACAAATGTCTTAACATAATAACTAAGAAAAAGACACGAAGGATATGTACCAGTTGGATGAAAGTATTTCAAATAGTACACTGTACCCCATGATAGGATTAATGTACACAGCTATGATTTAATAAAAAAAAGACAATAGGCTTTATTCAGATATTCTTAGCAATAACTTAGCTAAATAAAAAAATTAATCAGGATCCTAAAAGATAAAATAGGTAGAAGGTACCTGGTATTTAAAGGGAGAGTTGCCTGACAAGTGAGGGTTCGTGAACATATCTTAAACAGCACTATAGTTTTAATATTTTGGAGGAAAACATTAGGGGACTTAGTCAAGAAATTATATCCTGAGACTTTCTGTTCCAATATGACTCATTGAAAATTGAGGGGGGATAGGATTGGGGGATAGGACTCAACTGCAGGGTAATTCTTGGCTGACAGTCATTAGGGTGTCCTGGGGGTGTGACACCCATAGCCTGGCTCATCTCATGCATTGCTCATCAGAACCAGTGTGACAGCTTGAGTCAGTGCCAAGACAGCGTGCAGCCTTTGCCAGAATCATATCCTCTTGTGGCTTATAGGATAGCATCTGAGGTTCTAGATCTGAAAAAAATGCTGGTGATTAAGCACACAAAGGGGCAGAATCCTCACCCTTGTAAAGGGGGCAGAACCCTTATATCATTAAAGAGCCTCCATAACATCTTGACTTTGACCCTGATCTCTGACCATTCAACCTTTATGCAGCCCTGGACTGAGTTCCTGTCTGTTAGGGTGTTAAAGCCCCAAGACTTCGGGTTCTTACTCAGCACCGGTGCACTGTGCTCTTCTCCTTTCCATGTGGTTTCTTTGTCTCCTCACTAAACTGGAGGCTCTTTCAGGGGCAGGGAACATGTTGAGTCTCTTTAGCTCTCAGGGAAGCTCTGGAAATGTGTAGGAACTCAGCAAAATGTTGTGGCTGATAATGAGAGAATTTAGAGTGAGGGAAACGGAGGGCATAGGAAAGAGGGGCAAGGGGGAGGAGGAAGTGTTACCTAGGGATAGATCTCAGTAATCTGAAGCTGAAACAGAGACCCACTGTTCAAAAGCCCTGGGTTTGGGTCAGGCACAGTGGCTTATGCCTGTAATCCTAGCACTCTAGGGGGTGGAGGCCAGTGGATTGCTTAAGCTCAGAAGTTCAAGACCAGCCTGATTAAGAGTGAGACCCATCTCTACTACAATAGAAAAACTAGTTGTGCCTGGTGGCACATGCCTGTAGTCCCAGGTACTCAGGTGACTGAGATAAGAGGGTCACTTGAACCCAGGCGTTTGAACCTGCTGTGAGCTTGGCTGATGCCACAGCACTGTACCCAGGGTGACACAGTGAGACTTGGTCTCAACAAACACATAAAGCCCTGGATTCAAGCTGAACAGTTGCACCTACTGGGATTTTGTCATCTTAGCTTCAGAGTCTTGGGGCAGATAACAGAAAGTGAGGCAGGATTATTCACAGACTAGGAAAAACGTCAAGGGAATTGGTCAGGAGTAGCAATCTGGGGATTTCTCAGCTCCTTCCACTCACCCTGAGCACGTGCAGCCCTGGGGAACCGTTAGCTCAGGGCGTCCACCTGGGCAGACTGGGAGAGGCTGTTGGCAGGCACAGTTGGATTTTGCTGGTGAGAAAGTTCTGGATTCCTCTCTTTTATTATCAGGCTGTTTTTTGTTCTTTACAAAAATGTCCTCACATAGTGATGGTCAGGTGCATCTTAAATTGCTAATATCAAGAAGCGAAGTCTCCCAGAACAGCCAGGGGAGGCCTGGGGGACCTGTGTCGGGTGTGCTGGTTGCAGTGGAAATAGCAGCAGGGCCCACACAGCTCCATCAGGATGATCACGGCTGGGGCCCAGGTGGCTGCTGCCGCCACTGCCGCTCTGTTTCTCCACCCACAGCTTCATCCTCAGATGGAAACAGTCTGCGCCACCGTCTACTCACGAGGACCAGAATGACAGGTGCTTCCAACAAAAACTTGACCATTTTAGCGAAGGTGGGAGAGCCTGGCAGCAGATAAAAGGCGGTGCCCTGGGCAGGTACTTCAGGTGAGGAATGGCCTGGGGCCTCGTGGGGGAATCCTAGGAAGGTTGGGGAAGAAACCAGAGCTTTCTGTGGGCCTCCTCCTGGCCAGGCTCTAGCTGACTATTCTGCATCTTTCATGCTGAGTTACCTTCACTTTTAATTATAAAATCTTGTAATGGCGCCTACCGAGAGCAAATGTAGAAATTCTGTCCAATCCCTGCACGTCTCTTCTGAGGTTCTTTTCGGCTTCTGGGTCTTCAGTCCTTGAAGGGGCTGGTCTTGTGATAGAAGCCCAGCTGCTGTAACTTTAAACACAAATGAGCAAGGGAGTGAAAATCAACATTTGGCTGGTAGGAAGGCCAGTTGTGATGTGGTTCTTATATCCATTTATACAATATATTGTTAAAGTCTTTCAAAAGCGTTTTAATGACTTTTTTTTGTTAAAGAACATTGTATACATTTAAACCTCCCTCCTCACACGAGTGTTTCTCTTTCCTGGGTTCTCGTGCTTTTTGATCCTTTTTACTGTAGCTGCGGCCATGAAATTCTGTGTTCTCCCCCCACAACCCCGTGCTAAGGCCACAGAATATTACTTCACAAACTTTCATTTTGCTAGACAGTTCCCATCCATGGTAAATTGTCGTGGCTAGTGGTCATTCTATTGAGCTTACAGGCCCACATTTTCTTTAGGAGAAACATTAGCTATTTCTCTTGGTCGCTTTTTTTTAGATTTAATTTGTCTTTCAAATTCGGTATGATCCTGAAGATCGTTTAGCAGTGCAGAGTTAAACTGCTCGTGCTCCGATTTTCTGGGCATGTCATGGCCAGCAATCTGTGCTTAGCCCTTCCTTTTAACTTTTATTTTATTTTCCCCTCTTTTCACTCCTGGTTCCCAGTCTCATTCCCTTCCTTGCGTTTTGTGCATTTACCATGTGTGACTTTCAGTAAGTTTCTTTACATGAGTGTCCATGAAAAACATACAGGATTGCTTCCCGATGTTTAAACATAGTTCTGAAAGGGAATCGTGCACTAGACCCATTCACTGCTTTCTTTGCCATCAGCATCATGGCTTTGAGATGTGTCCTTGTCGCCTTCCATGAAGCTCGTTCCTTCCTTCCTTCCTCTGTGCCGCACCCCACGCATGTGTGGGGCACATGTCACTCACCTGTTCCCAGTGCGATGGGCACCTTCGTTGTCTCCAACCCCTGGAAACCCCAATGCTGTATTTATCCCATTAGAACATGGCTCCTTGGGCAACTGTGGGAGAATTTTTCTGCTATACAGACTGAGGAGCAGAAAAGCTGGGCAGGAGGGCGTTGGTGTGCTCAGTTTCACAAGATCCTGCCAGATCACTCTCCAGAAGAACCCGCCAGCTGTGGTCCTGCTGTCAGTGGGTAAGAGTGCGTGAGGAGTGTTTTTTTTTTTTTCCTTTCACATCTTCACCAACAAATCAGTTTAGCAAATTTTCAAATTTTTGACAACGTGATGGGTGAAAATAGTATCTCAGGGTTTTTAAAATTTGCTTTCCTCTGACCCTGTGAGGAGCGGGTTTTCTTCTGTGAATTGCATGTTCGTATCATTTTGTTTGTTTTGGTTTTTGAGACAGCGTCTCACTATGTTACCCTCAGTATAGTGCTGTGGCATCATAGCTCACAGCAACTTCAAACTCTTGGGCTCAAGTGATTCTCTGACCTCAGCCTCCCAAGTAGCTGGGACTATTGGTATTTTCCTTATCGCCACCAAATCAAATACACACACGAAATGAGGCGCCCGCCAGAATGGCTGGTTATTTTTCCAGATGAGGTCTCGCTCGGGCTCAGGCTGGCTCGTACCTGTGAGCTCAGGCAATCCGCCCGCCTCGGCCTCCCAGGGGCCAGGATTCAAGTTCGTAGTGTTTGCCCATTTTCCTGTTGGGAGTTGTGTCTTTTCCTTTCTGATTTGTAGGAGTTCCATTAATAGAAAGTGCTTTAACTTGCCTGATTCCTTTCTGATTGTGTTAAAAATGGACCATGAGTGATTTATGTCGGTATAGACTGAAGCACAAGTTTAAGTATTTGTTGCCCTAACATCACCTGTCAACTTAAATGCTGGGAGGAAAAAGAGATCGCTGGAGGAAAGTCCAGGGTCGGTCAGCTTTCAGGCACGGTGGGATGTGAGGTTTATGAAAGGTCATCTCTCTTCATCTCTTGGTCCCACCTTCTGTCCTGGCCTTGCTCCTAGGCAGGCTTCCATCTGTAGGACTGGAGACAGCCCCTGGGCTCCACAGGTGAAGGGTCCTGGGTGCTTGTGATTTCCATGTCAGAGTGGGTTAGTGTCACTGAGGGGCGAGTTTGTGCTCAAATAACATCACTCAGCTTTAATCTGCATATTCAAAAGCAAAATTTGACTTTATTAAAATTTGTAACTTTAATACATTACAATTTTAGAAACCTAATTCTTCCTTAAGCTTTAAAAATTTGATGACAGATCCTGTCGCCCATTTGTAAATCTAGCGAATTTCTAGCACGTTTAAGGGAGCTTGTCTAACCTAATAAAATTCCCACAAATATTTTGGCTTCACCTTTAGATTTAATGTATTCCATCTTCTTTGAAGTGGTTCACACATGTGATCAATGCACAAGCCTTCCCAAATCTCAGACTTTCTGATAAATCAGATGCCCTAAAGCTGTCCACCTGGAGAATCTTCTCTTCAATGCCCCCATACTCTTTATGAGCTTGATCAATGTCTCTTATTCCCTTTGTCTTAAAAATTCAAGTTTAAATCAATTACCCAAATGCCCTCTTATATTGGAATGATTCATTTGTTAAGAAGCAAATTCCCTTAAGTATTAACAGTATTAGATTGTTCACTCAATGTGCAAAGATTGTTTTTATTTCTATTCTTATTAAGACCACATACAACCAGAAATCTTGATTGGGGAATGAGATCTTGTAGAACACAGTAGCAGGGTATTTTTCTTATCACCACCAAATAAAATAAACACACACACACACACAAAATTAACCACTACCTGGTTCTCAACATGGGTAATTTTGTGTCGGTTCCCTGGGGAGAAGAGGGAGAAGTAGAGTCCCCCCTATTTTTCTAGCGGCCAGTAATCCAAGAGGGACTTTTGGTCCATGTCTATCAAATGTTATGGTCTTCGAGGCCTCTTCAAATTAAACATTATTTAATTCTGCAATCAGATTTGAGGATCAATCCCCCATATCCTCAACACTCAATTGGGTTCAATGGTTGATTATTTGGCTCCATTCTGATTCCTTTCATAACTTGCCTATTGAGTAGGACCAGACCTCTCATAATTTTGTAAATATAGCCCACTGGAGTCTCTATTCAAAGGCGTGGTTAGGTCTGCAGTCAGAAACCCAAAGCTGTAACTGATGACACTCCACAGCTTGGAGAGCCGCTTTCCAAGAGTAACTCACGATTCCAGGTGAGAGAACTCAACCTGGTTCTGTTAGTGTCACAGGCTCATTTCTGCAATAATCCCTTTCATATCCTTGGCTATGAAATATCTGGAATTGCCTATCCTGAGAAAAAGACTTTCTCTTCTCCACAGTGACTTTAAGAAAAAAACATATATTTAATACACATAATTAACTAAACAAATGATATAAAATATATGTATGTATATCCTGCAGATAGTTAGAAAGTTACATAAAACTATCATGTGAAAATAAGTGTCCGCTCTTTATTATAAAATAGATACTAAATTTCAGAAGTAATGAAGATGACCATATTAATTTTTTATGATTTATGAAGGTGGTAAATGATATTGGATTTCCTGATGGTGAAACTTCCACCCTAACACGAATCTCATCAGGTCATCATGCATTCATTATTGCTTTTAAAGTGCTGATGGAATCATCCAGCCAATATTTTATTACATTGAAATTTATAATTAAGATTACTGTAATGTCCTTTTTCATGGGCTCTCTTTGTCATGTTTGGGTGTTATACATAGCTCCAATTTATAAGATGGTTTCCTCTTGGTGCTTCTCTCTCAAACAGTTTAAATAACATTGGAACAATCTCGTCCTTAAAAAGTTGATTAAGTTATTTCTCTTCCCCCTTCCCTCTCTGTCTTTTCCTTCAGCATTCTTTGTTTTTTCCATGATAATTCATTTAGAAGCCTGAACTTTTCTGCAACCCCTTTTGGTAATTCTGATTTTCTGAGATCATTAATTACATAGAAATTCTCAAAGTTATTTGCTCAGATTTGAGGAGAGCTCTGTAAGTGTTTTTAAATGTTCTCAGGTTATTCCTCCGTCCTCATCCTTATTTTATTTATGTGCACTTGCTACTCTTTTGATTAAGTTAGATCAAGATTTATTTTTTAGTCTCCTCTTTTGTTTATTTCTTCCTTTATCTTCATTATTTGTTTCAGATTTTCTTGGGGTTCATTGTGTTTATGTTTGTCTAAATAGCTAGGTTGGATGTCTCATTTATTCATCACTATTCTTCCTGTCCCCTGAGGTGTCACCTGGGACTCCAGGGGCTTCTGCACAACCCCCGCCCCGCCCCGCCCCAGCTCACGCAGGCGGTCAAGGGTCATGGACTCATTGTGGAAAACTGTGCCTTTCCCGCTCAGGGAAACTTTCCCCAAGTTTCCCTCTCTGCACTATGCATGATTTGGGTTTTTAGCATTTCCTATTTTACTCAAAAATGGAGTTTCCATTTATATTTATTTTCTTCATGCATTCAGTTCATTTCTTAATGGAGAAGGAAGTAGATGCACTTTTGACCCATCATATAATCCAACATGCAATACAGTCACTGAGTTGGGTCTGATTTGGGGCACCTGTATTATTGGCTGATGACTTTCAGCAAGTATGTGCAATTTTCAGGAACAGTGACTCACAATGACACTTGCTTAGATCAGACGTCAGGCCTTCATTCAGATCCTCACTTCTGACTAATTAAATTGTGCTGTCGCTCTATGATTAGAAATAATTATATGAGCAAACAATAAATCCTAATTGGGACACTTCCGTGATTTAAAGTAATGCTTTTCTTTCCACAGAGGTATTTCATGACTGAGGAGCTTATAGCCTGGTGGCCGCATGCTTCTCGGTGCTGGAGGACAGGGTGCTGCTGAGTTCCGCTGTCTCAGAACCTTCCTTGGCTGCAATACACTGAGAAACTCTGAGCCCTCTGCTTCTCTGCGGGACACGGGTTTTATGAACAAAGTCAGTGAACTGCGTACGTTTTTGTGTTTTTGCTACTTTTTCTCTAAATAAAATAACACCCTTCATGCTCTTAAACTATAATCTTCTGTTCAAAACATAAACTTGAAATGATAGATACCCTGTCAGTTTCAAAGTTCTCTCCTGTTGAGCTGAGAGGATTTGAAATTAATGAAATTTAAGCTCTAAAAATAACTCGCCACTCAGAGGCAGTAGTGACCATTTTATTAAAAACAGTTTGTCATTGTTAAAGGTAACATCAAGTTCTGACTTACAGTGGCAACATCAGGACAGGATAAGGAGACCCAGGTGTTCTTCAGAGAGTTTATTCTTCCCACTTGGTATCATTGTCATTGCGTATTGTGTGGTAGAAAAGTGCAATTTTTCCAAAACTTACTTCTAATTGGTATCATTATAAGCCAAACAAACAAAATTAAATGTAAAGTGCTTCTGAAGGTTATAAGATGCCAATATTTCATGCAATGTCTTTAAATCTCATTTTAACGAGAAGCATGCATTGCTTTTTACAATCCTGAGCATGTTATTAATGCCAGTGAAGTGATGTCTTTATTACCTGAGTCATAATCCTTTGTACAGTTTTACAGTGAAAAAAACTATTAATAATTTTAGGGTAATAGCATAGATCTCTTTTTTACCTTCAAAAATAACCTGATTTTGGAATTCTGAGGTACTAACTTCTTTCTGACATAATGGTTCAGTAATGTTACTAGTTCCACTCTTTCCCTTAGAAACTTTGAGATACACGTAGGTGTTATTAAATTTCGATATCCTGCAAGATGTTTCAAGAGTAGGAGTTCTGTATTGCATTGTTCTGGAACAAACTTGGGTTGACCAAGTTTACAGTTTGGATCCATGAAGTCAGAAACAACCACCAACTCAAACTCTCAAGGAATCT